>PVKH010008466.1:0-19467 GCA_004027955.1 Chaetophractus vellerosus | reverse complement strand
GCTCCAGTTCACGGGTGGCTGGCTGTGCTCGATTTGCAGGCGACCTGCCCTGCCCGTGGCGGCTTTTGCCTGTCCGTGGCAGCTTTTTTGCCCTGCCCATGGCGGCTCCGGCCCGCCCATGGTGGCTTGCCATTCTCAAGGCGGTCTGCCCGCTAGGAGAGGTCCCCGGGAACCGAACCCAGGGCCTCCCATGTGGTTTCCCAGCGAGCTCTTAATCCACTGAGCTATCTAGCCGGGCCCCACCCTGAATTTATGTAAATAATTTTATGTGCATGTGCTTATTGGCACTGCACCTCTTCGCTCCCAGATAAGTTCCATAGTTTCTTAAAGATTTTCAGAGGGGTCCATGACCTGAAAAAATTGGGGAGAATAACTGTTCACAAACTATTGTAATGTACTTTGGATAATTTAGTTTGTTTCCAAGCATTATACACACAGATGGGGGACTAAATGAGTTGAGAAATAGATCTTATTCATGTAGTGACATATGTTGACTACCAAAACATTAAACTTTTACTATCAGAATATTAGTTGAATAACATACTCATCTCTCTTGACAAAGCATTATCTATTTTTTATTCTTCTTAAACATCTGAGTAAACTACTAGAGTCCAGTGGTATCTCCTAGCTAAAAAGATATGTTTGATGAGAGGGAATAACACTGCAAGATGCTTGCTTTTTAATAGCACAAAAGATAAAGAAAAATAATCTTCCAAGTAGGATATTTTATATTTGAAAGTTTAGGAAACTTGCTGCAGAAATGGTAATGCTTTCAGTAGAGAGATCTTCATTATCTCATCCAACAGTGGTCTTCAGAAGCAATGACATCATTGTTGCTTCACTGACTTCAGAATTCAGGAAAGAGACAGAAGCCTATGAACTTAGCTTCTTTGTCAGACATGGTGTAGAAAGGAAGACACAAAGACCTTCCCTTTGAGGCATGGCAGGCTTTGCGACTCCTTTCTTGGTCCTTTGTGAAAGCACATGACTGGACTTGTAGAAGATTAACCCCCTTAACATTTCTGTAAAAAATTAAACAGATGCAAAGCAGCTCCATCACCCTTTTTCCTCTCTGCTGTGAATTCAGTATTATGGTGGGCAGTGAATTATTTTGAATTCCCTCCTAGAGGCCAGGGCAGTCAATGGGGACTGTGAATGAAGGCCCTCTGAAGGGCTCAGTTGTGGGTTTTCTTGGGCTTTCACTGTTCTTTATGGCATTATTCCTCTGAAAGAGTTCCCTCTTAGAGTGGGGTCAGTCTCGAGACCTTTATAGTGCTTCAAGTAATCCATCCTTTAATCTGTTCCTTCCTGTGGGAAAATCAGTATGAAAGAAAGAGTGAGCTAGTATGAACATCCAGATATAGACTGTTAAAATTGTTTACTTTTAATTTACTACTATTCTTTTCATGAAAATAGCTTGTTGTCTAATTCAGTTCCTTAATAAAAAAAATTCCAAAAACTTGATGCCCAGTTTGTGCTGATAACTTTATTTAATCATACATGAAAACTGAAGAGTTGGCATTCTTAAACCAGTTTCTTACCCTGGATTATCATTTTGCTACACTAGTAGATGTTTCACATATTCTAAAGTAAGTATAAAATGTTTTATTGTCATAATGATACAAAAGATCTTTATATTTCTTCATTTTCCTGGACCTGAGTTTATTTATGAAGTCTGTATATGGAAAGGATTGATTATGTATTTTATCATTGTATATCAAAATATTATATTTGAAAGTAATAAGATTTAGCTCTTGGCTTTTAATGACAAAATTGATGACAGTGATAAAAATTATTTCCTTTGGGAAGACAATAGTAATTAGGCAACGGGATGGTGACAGGAATCTTTTGCTTTTGATTTTTATTGCTTGATTTTTAAAAATTCAATCGTGTTTGTGAATTACTTATATATTTGAAAGGAAATTAAAACAGCACTAAGGAATTTTATTATTGTGAGAGGAGTATTTTAGTTCAGGTTCTCTTTCCTATTCTGGTTCCATGTCTATCAAGATTGATCTCATAGCAGGTTCTAATTCCAATCCAAAAACTCCATATCCTTAGGAAGAAGGAAAGGAGATGAAGCTAAGACTCCCATTGCAAACATCTGAATGTGTTTTAGGCAAGACCTTTTGAAAAAAAAAAAGAGTATATTTAAATTACCTTTCTAGTTTATTAAGGCATTGATAAAGTTAGCATCCCATAATTATTTTTGAATAAGGTAGATTTTTTAAAAAGGTGAAAAAAGATTAGGCAAGGAGGGTTGATGAGAGTTTACATTTCTTTTCCTAACTGCATTTTCTTTTCCTTTTCTAGAACTGTTCTTGGAGAATATTGGTGGTGTACCTTAAACCTAGCTAGCACCTTATCCCAGTGTCTCATTCAGGGGCAGGCAGAAACAAGAAAAACTCTCAGAGATTTGAAGTAGCAGATTTTCAGTTCAAAATAATGCTGTGATGTAATTGTACAGTTTTACCACTACTTTGGATTAAGGATGTGGAATATTTTGATGTGAAGGAAGGCAAGAAGTTTTTGGTGGAAAAGGGTAGTGATGCATGGGGAATATATTTGGAGAATATAGATATAATTAGAAACATAAGAACCCTGAGACCATGGAGCACAGGGGCTCCCACAGTAGGGGCAGCTACAGAAAGGAACAGTGCTGTGATTGGTTAAAACTGATTTCCATTTAACTCTTGAGTGCTACTCCTTCCTTTTGTTCCTTAGATGGCAAGGAATGGCCAGGCTAAGAGAGGCAGTTGTAGCTACCTGTATCAGGAGAAGCTTACAGAATCTGGGCAGCCTAGTATGTAGGAAAGGTCCATAGTCTCTTGAAGACTGAGAATGTGAGTCTTGGTCCTCATTCTTTGTCTAGCAGTGAGATCTAAGGGAGTCACTTCTCTGTTATGTTTGTAGATGTTAAGAAATTTAAATCTTTATACTCATGATGCTTCAGCATCGGGCACTTGGAACACAAGTGAAGGAGTGAAAATATGTTGTTTTTCTGAACTGCAAAAATAGGATAGACTGGGGTTTTGAGGATGGACTGTCATGTTTTCTAAGGTTCCTTCAAGTTCTAAAACCCATATTTTAGTCTAATTTCCCCCTCACTACCTTGATTGGTTGCCATCCAGCTTCTTTGTTCCAGTAACTTTGTCCCTACTATCACTAATGTTGCAATTTCTAGAATTTTACCAGGGTTATTGAACAGTTTCCCAGCCTCCAGTCCTGCTTCCTTTTAGGAAGGTTCTAATAAGGTTAAATCTAGCTAATTGCCATTGGTGTAGGTCTAAAAAGTTAAATATTGACAATTTTAATGGTCGAACTAAAGTTTTTTATGCAAACTTAATAGTAACAGAGATTGGGTATCTGCTGTAAATGTTTCAACGGCTTACCATTACTCACGGCTTCTTGTCCTAAATTACAGGACTTTCATGACCTGATCCTTACTTTCCCGGCTGGCCTATTACCATTCTCTTTCATGATCTCCACTCCACTGCACTGAAATTTTAGTTCCTGGACTGCTAAGCTTTCTCTTCCCTGTGGGCCTTTCTTAATGTCATTTCCTTTACCAGAAACACCCTCCTCTCCTCTTCTTCCCCTCCTCCTCCACCTCCATAGCTTTGCTTGGCCAACACACATTTTAGCTGTGGGAGAGAGAGCCAATATACATAAAATAAATAAACATAAACAATTTAATATGTTAGAAGTAAAATGTGCTATGAAACAACAATGAAAGATTTTCTTCCCCGTGATTACCCTGTCTCTCAATTTTAAATGTTCCATTTAAACAATGGTACCTGTAACTGAACAGTGCTGCAGATGTGGTCTGAGAAGCAGAGGCTGCAGTGGAAAGAGGATTTCCCTTGTTTGTGTTCCTATATTTCTATCTGTACAATTTTATAAAGCAGTTAGTTCTCCCTCTGAGCTCATTGTAATTTTCCATTGCTCAGGACACACACACACAGACACACACACACACACACACAAGTTAAAAACCTGTTTGACTAGGATTTCTGTTTTCTAGGAGCCCAGGAAAAAGGGGCCATCATTGGGAAACTAGGAAAGCATGACAGTTTTCAGCATTATTTTTTAAATAGCTTTCAGGTGTTTATAGAACAGCTTAGGACATGAAGCTCTTTCCCAAACAGGTGTTTTTGCTATGCTTTGGAACATTGGTATGGGAGAAATCTGCTGAAACCTTCTTTTAATTCACAGGAGAAACATACCCTTTTGCTCCTTCCTGTATAATAACATTTGCTTTGCCAAAATTATGAGTAATTGGTATAGGAAATGTAGTTATTTTTAGTTGAATATTATGTTTTCATAAAGAATGAGATAATAGGAAATAAAGTAGGTGAAATAAGTGAAGTTAAAAATACTGGCTTTGGAGCTAGATTGCCTAGGGGAATCTGGGCTCTTTAGACAAGTTACTTAAACTTTCTGTACCTCATTTTTCCATATATTAAATAGTGAAAATAGCAGTATTGTCTTCATCAGGTTGTTTTAAGAATTAAGTGAGGTAAAGTGTTTAGAACAATACCGGGTTCTTTTTCATCACCACTGGGTTCTCTCGGGAAACAGAATCAACAGGAGATATCTGTCAATAATATAAGATTTTATAAGAGTCTCTCACATGACCGTGGGGATGCACAAGTCCAGGTTCTGCAGGCAGGCTGCAAGCCAGGGGCTCCGATGAAAGACCGATGAAGGGTCCTTGATGAGTTTCTGGGAGAAGTTGGCTGTCCAACGATGAGCTGGGAAATTCTCTCTGAATGTTGAAATCACTTCCTCTTTTAAGGCAGTCAGCTGATTGGATAAAAGCATCATCCATTCTTGATCCAATTTCCCTGATTGATGCAGATGTAATCAGCCATCCATGCGGTAAACTCACTGGTGATCAAAGTCCATAAATGCTCTTGTATTACAATTAGCCCAGTGCATGCTGGACCTAATACCTGGACACAATTACCTGGCCAAGTTGATACATTAGCCTAACCAGCACAACCACCATCACCATTATCATCAACAATAAATGAGCTTATTTTAAATACAGTTAGTCTTGAGAATCCCAGGGACTTTACAAAATTTGGTTGAAATTTTTGATGTAACTCGTGCAAATGTTCTCAAATTAATACTATGGGGCCATGATAATTCTGCAAATCTTTCAGGGCTTCCTCCTAGTTTAAACATGATTTAAATAGTTCCTGTGAAGGCAGACTCGTTATTTACATTCTTTTTTTTTTTAAAGATTATTTTTTTATTTCTTCCCCTCCCTATTCATTATTTGTGCTCGCTGTTTGCTCCCTGTGTCTTTCCACTGTGTGCTTTTCTTCTTTATTTTTTCAGGAGGCACCAGGAACTGAACCTGGGACCTCCCATGTGGGAGGGAGGCACCCAGTGGCTTAAGCCACCTCTGCTCCCTCTTGTTGTGTCTCTCATTGTGTTTCCTCACTGTGTCTTCTCGTTGCATCAGCTCACCACTCCAGCCTATCGTACCAGTTTGCTCTCTTCCTCATCCTCTTTAGGAGGCACTGGGAGCTGACCCAGGGCCTCCTATGTAGTAGGTAGGTGCCCAACTGCGTGAGCCACATCTGCTTCCCTACATTCTTTTTTTTTTTTTTTAATTTTATTTATTTTATTACATATCTCCCTCCCCCCCACTGCGGCGACGTGCCGAGACTGGTCACTGCACAGGCGCGGCTTTCCCCGCTTGTGGGCGGCTTCTGTTTCCATTCACGGCCGGCTTTCAGTTCGCGGGTGGCTGGCTGCGCTCCATTCGCGGGCGACCTGCCCTGCCCGTGGCGGCTTTTGCCTGTCCGTGGCAGCTTTTTGCCCTGCCCACGGCGGCTCTGGCCCGCCCATGGTGGCTTGCCATTCTCAAGGTGGTCTGCCCTCTAGGAGAGGTCCCCGGGAACCGAACCCGGGGCCTCCTATGTGGTATACCGGTGCCCTATCCACTGGGCTATCGAGCCGGCCCCCCCTACATTCTTTTTTATAAGCTAAATTTGTTAAACATCTTGGAAAGGTATGTCCAGTAAAGACATTTACAAGATTTTAGATTTGGAAAAGTCTGAATCACTGTTGGGGAACAGACATATTCTCTCTAACTCATGTTCATTAGCTCTTTCCCCATTCCTGTTTTCCTTCTCCTCATTCCCTCTCTTAATTTTACAGGCAGAAACTTACATACACTCATGGACTCAACCAGTCTTTCCCTTTTCTTTCTCTCTCCTTCATCATTAGGAAAATATAAATTGTAAGCTAAATAATTTTTGTGCACTGAGGTTCTATGTAATTTTATCTCATTATTTTGTAGATAATGTTTCTAGAATATGTAAAGAACTTTTGTGGCTTTATTATTAGAGGGTGATATGTGTGATACATTCATGATTGATTGATGACTATTTAAATATTCCTGTAAACTCAGATTCTCTCATGGTCTTTGTTATATTTATCATTTAAAAATAAATTTCAGGAGATTTGTAGAAGATTGCTTAATTTGTTGAGATACTCTTACAGACCTTACAATTTTTAATCTTGGGATATTGAGGTTGGTTCACAGCTGTTTCTCAGCTACATTGGCCTTTCTAAGTGTTATTAATGATATGCTCTGATGAGAAGGAGTTTCCTTGTTTTATGATGTTATTGGTTTTGTTCATATTTTACTTTCATCTTTTGATTTAAATGAAACATTTCAGTTACAGAAATGTACAAAAATAAAATTACACACACCTGTATATTTCTTAAGTTAACAAATATTAATATTTACCATATTTACTTCAGCACTTTCTGTTTATTTATTTATTTTAAAATATTATAGAAGCAGTTAAAGCCCCACCATCCATCCCTTTCCTCTCCTTTTGACCTGAGCAGATTTCATCCTCAAATTTTGGTATGGATTATTCGTATGACTGCTTTTATATTTTTTACAAGATTTATATGCCGTATTAGTTAGGATATATGTACAGAAAAGGATTGACACAGCAGGTCTGAAACTGTTATTCTTATAAAGGCCTCCTTCCAAGGTTGTTCCTCAGCTGGCTTCTTAGAACTTGGATTTTGCAAGGGTTCCCCCAATTCTCACACAGTTAATAGTGGCTCACTGTGCCTAAGCTGCATGCACAATGTGTTTTATGCTGAACACCTGCTTTTCATCAGAGATTGTGGAATTTCAGTGCTTGCTAGGCAAGGGGTGCCTACATCACTAGACCTCAATAAAAATGGACACTGAGTCTTTAATGATTTTCCCTGGTGAACCATGCTGTTGTTACAACTTATCAGTGGAGAAATTAAGTGGGTCTTGTGCGACTCCACTTGGAGAGGACTCTAGGAAACCTGAACCTGGTTTCCTCTGAACGTCTCCCTATGCACCCTTTTCCTTGATGATTTTACTGTATCCCTTTGCTATAATACACCTTAGCCATGAGCACAACTATATGCTGAGTCCTGTGAGTCCTCCTAGTGAATCATCAAACTTGAGGGTGGGCTTGGAGACTCTTGGCACAGTATAGCTTTTGTATTGATTGGGGTGTAGGCTAAGCTGATCCAACAAAGACACCCCAAGATGCAGTGAGCAAGAAAAAAAATTTATTCTTTTCTTCAAGCGACAGTACAGAAGTTGAAAGACTTTTAGTTTGACAACAGCAAATGGCCAGGCAGCACCCATAATAAGCTACCAGAGCAGTGTACTTTAGGGGAAACTTATGGAGAAAGCAGTACTGGTAGCACATTCTAGGGCAGCTCACATATCTCTAGCTGGATTTGATGACAGACTTTGGGGGAGGGACCTTGGTGTTTGGACAGTGATGCTTTTAAGCTTCATAACTGGGAATGTACAGTTCCTTCCTTGGTGTGATTATAGGCTGAATTACAATAGCAGTAAGATCTGGTTGACTGTGGCTCCAGCCCTGCAAGATCAGGGTTTGAGGTTGGAAAAGCACCAGCCCTTCACATGGCATAATCAGTGGGCTGGGCTCCAAGGCTCACAGTTGTACTTTGATGTGGCAAGCTAGCAACAGGATTTGCCTCATCAACATTCATGGCTGAGAAATATCCCTGTTTTCTCCCTAAGCTAAAGGGAGGGTTTTTAATATTCTCCCTATTTACAAAGTGGTCAGTCTTTCAATGATCCTGACTTTATCCAAGAGTCTGTGCCTGACTGGGGTCCCAGTCCTTTTCTCCTTTGCTTCTAATTGGATATTAAAATCTAAGGCCCAATTTAACTGATGTGGCTCCTATTTCCATTCCTGTCCCTCTACCTACCTCTGCCTTAACACCCTTACTCACCAGGCTGCTTAATGCTCTGGTTTTCAGTTCCTTCTTTGAATCTTGTACCTGGTGACTTCACCTTTATTGAAAGATCAGGTCTTCATTTTAAATAATGCTGATTATATTTCATGTAGCATTTCTAGGTCTTTTTTTTGTGACAGGTTTTTTTCTTTAGTTCATGGTATTCCTTTATTGCTTGATTGTGACTAATGCTTTTATGTTTGTTTGTTTGTTTTGGTAGAAGTCTATACTGGAATGGTATTCCAGCATGGTGTTGTTATTGTTTTAAAGTAAATTGGCCAGTTAAATGATAAAATATTAACTGCCCAATAACTAATTTATAGGAAAAGTTCAATAATTTGTCAGCAAATGAGTGGACTGACTACATCTACCCCATTCCTTCCCTCCCTCTTTCCTTTCCTCCTTTCTCTCTTTTCTTCCCCCTCTCTGTCTCCCAACTGACCAACCACTTTCTTAGAGTTGTATCTGTTGACCATCCCAAGCATTCTGCTTTTGGCTTTTGTAGTCCAAGGTGTTGAGGATGTGTTGGTCATTGGTGGGACCCTAAAACCGTTTTGGGAGGACTGTGTTTGTTTGTTTGTTTTTAATAATATATCTAGATGTAAACACTGCAGGTCTTTATTTTTAATGTACCATTCCCTAGTAAGAATAGTTATGAATCCCAGCGGAGGAATACCACTAAGGAGAATGTTATTTTCCAACAGAGAAGATACCTTTCGAAACATCTTATGTAAACACATGATTAAACCAAATACTCTTGCTGCTTTAGTTTATGACATCCTTCACATCTTCCCTCCCTCCCTCCCTCTCTCATCCCTTCCTTTCTCCCATTTAAAATGAAATTTGGAGTTGCCTATTGCTGCAAATAAGACTTATCTATGCTATGGACAAATTACCTAGAGTCTCTTCTATGAACACTGCTTGAACTCCTGGCCTTGAATAGATGCTTTACACACCATTCCCACTTGTCTCAAAGAAATAGAAACTTGATGAAAGAGTTTGGATAGAGTGGAAACCCTATAGCTTCTAATGCAAAATAGAAACACGTCTCAGAATGTTACATATCTATTCAATGGTGGATATTAATATTTCATTTATATATCATGAACGCTCATTCCTTCCATAATGAATGAGGTGTTTTTAGTTATTTTGTGTCACTGACAAGTAAGAGTCAGATATTGGCTGCTAGTAATTATTTGATAATTACCTGGATTTATGTTTTTATGCTTTGACGTTAGAAAAGTACTTCTTTAATGTCTGATGTTGCTAAATAACATTGCTTAGGAACTTGCAAAAACCACTTTTGTTCATCTTTTGTTAATTACATACTGTTGGACAACAGTAAATAACGATTTTGAGTCTGAGCCTTCTAATCAGCTAGGAATAGACTGACCCCTTTGTGTTTTGATCAACATCACTTATGCTGCCCTAGGCACCAAATTCAAGTTAATTCCACAGGCAGTTTTTATAGTAAGATATTCATCATGACAAAGTTACTTTAAGACTGTAGATGCCTCTTCTTGTAGGAAAAGTGCTGGTGACAAATTCTCTCAATTTTTATTTCTTTGAAAATGAGCTTATTTGGTCTTCATTCTTGAAAGTTATGTACAATGGGTTTTTAATTCAAAGTCAATAGTATTTTTCTTTTAATATTTTTGATGTTACACTGTCTGTCCTCCATTGTTTCTGGTAAGAAGCCAAGGGTAATTCATCTCATTATGTGTGTTTGTGTGTGTGTATTTTTTTTCTCTAGCTACTTTCAAGATTTTATATTATTGTCATTTTAGCATTTTGATTATATAATGTCTATGTGTAGTTTTCTTTCCAGTTATCCTTTTTAGAATTCATTGATCTTCTTGAGTCTGTGAATTTATATGATCCATCAACTTTTGGCCATAATTTCTTTATAATTTTCACCCTATTATCTCTTCTTCTACTTTCCCAGAGTCCGTTTATATGTATCCTAGTGGCTATTGTTTCATAGATCACTGAGGCTCCGTTCATTTTTTTTAAAACCTTTTTCATTTTGTTCTTTTTGGATACTTTCTATTGATCTGTCTTCAATTTCACTGACTCTTTAAGCAGTCATCTCTAATCTATGTTAGGCTTATCCACTTGACTCTTCAATTTTAGTGATTATGTTTTTCAGATCTAGAATTTCCATTTGGTATATTTATTAAGTTTAATTCTCTGTTTGGATTTTCTATTTGTTCATTAATTATAAGCATGTTTCTTTTTGTATCACTGAAGAGGTATGTAATTGTTGTATCCTAATTCTAATATCTTGGCTCATCTCAGATTTGGTCTTAATTAATTACTTGCAAGGAGCACTACTATTTTATATGGAGAAGGAACTTCAATAAAAACCACTAGTCTTTTAATATGGTGAGGTTTTAATAAATTGAGATGGAACCATTCATACATTATTCATTTAAATTCTATCCAAGGAAAAGTATTTTCCCAGAACACATTTCCTGGAAGGGTGTTTTTTTCATGAGTCTAAGCATGCATGCCTCAACTGATCATTACTCCGAGTATATAGAGTTATTCAGTTTGGAGTTATTCAGGGATAAAGAATTTAAGAATTTCATAATACCCATGTACTGATATTCCCAGATTTCCCTAGGTTTTCAGCTGTTGGTAAATGGATTCCAGTTTTTGCGCCAAAAAGGTTCAGCTGAAACAACAGAGGAAAATCCGTTTATCTCAGCTTAAGTAGAGACATTGACCCAGCTCTAAAGTATGAATTCTTTGTTTCTGCCCAGTGCCTGGCAACATCAAAGAGCACTCAGAATATCAAGGTCATAGACCTAAGAGGCTCAAAGTGGCAGAGCTGCTGGCAGTGGAACTATGTCACACCAGAGGAAACATAGCTTTGGAAAATACTGGCACAGAGGGACAAACTCAGTCACTCTCTGTAACTGCAGCGTCCTTTCTCCTTTCATGGTCTTATTAGACCTCTCTAAACTGAATTTAAAAAAACGGTTTTTAGCAATACCCATGTGGAGTTCATTTAGAATCATATTTTCCCTTTTGGTGTTTCTTCTTTTTCATTCTTTCTCTATTCTCCTCCATTCTCCTGGAAGTTCTTGTATGAATTCACATGGAACAAAGATACAGAGGATGAACAAACTATGGTTGTAAGTCTAGGATTTGTACTGGTGAGATTAGGACAGATATCTGAAAGGAATTAGCAACAATTCCATCCTGTCTCCCTTCCAGATGTGATATTCATGTCATTTAACAAGGGACGTGCCATCGGCGCTTACCAATCAGAACAAATGCTGGCACAGGTGCTGAAACAGGGTGGGAAAGTCCGTTACTTTGCCAGGCATTTCCTTGTGAGTTGCCTTTGTGAGTGCGCAATACTAATGGGATGCTTGGGCACCAGCTATTTGTCAGTTGGCATGGAAGCATTTCATTATGTTAACATCATTTAAGACCATGCTAACAATTCCAGCTATGTACTACCCAGTTCTCTCTTTTCCATTATATGAATTTCTGTCTATCTGTGCCATTTTAGTGAATGTTCACTGAAGAATTCTTAGATATTTGACCATTACTACCTCTCATTCATATAATAACATTTTTTAAGTTTTTTTTTTTATTTACTTCCCCCCACCCCCTCACTGTTTGCACTTCCTGTGTCTGTTTGTCTTCTTTTGTTTCCCCAGGAGGCACCGGGGGAACTGAATCCGGGACCTCCAATGTGGGAGGGAGGCATCTAATCACTTTAGCCACCTCCATTCCCTGGTTTGTTGTGTCTCTCATGTTCTTCCTCTGGTGTCTCTTGTTGCATCACCTTGTTGCGTCAGTTTGTTCTGCCTGCCTGTCGTGTCAGCTGGCTATCTTGGTCGTCTTCTTTCATCATGCTTTTCTTCTTGTGTCTCTTGTTGTGTCATCTTGATGTGTCGGCTTGCCACGCCTGCCCATCATGCCAGTTTGCTGTCTTTGTTTAGGAGGCACCGGGAACCAGACCACGGACCTCCCATGTGGTAGGCGAGAGCTCTATGGCTTGAGGCATATCCGCTTCCCTTGTATAATTACATTTTGTTAACAAATAGAGGCATTCGGTCACTCAAAGATACTGTCCTTGGCAGTGCAGAGCAAGATAAATATGAAACAGTTCATATCTTCCAAGGAGATACTGATTTTAACTCAGCAACTCATAAGATGGGCCTTAGAAGTAGTGATATCCTCATCCTACAGATGAGGAAATATACCCTTAGAGCAGTGCTTCTCCGAGTACAGTCCACAGACCAGCAACATCAGAATTACCTAGAAACTAGTTAAAAATGGAGGTCTCAGCCCCCCACTGCAGACCTATTTAATCAGAAGCTTTTGATTCTGATAAATCAGTCTGTGGTTTAAAGAAGCTCTTCAGGTCATTCTGATATACCCTAAAGTTTGTGATTGACAGAGATATTTAGTGAGTTTGAAAGTGGCAGCATCAGGACTAAGGTCCAGGATGCTTTCCACCTTCTTTCTGCCTTTATAATCAATAAGTATTTATTGGACTTCATTTGGAACCATTGCATGAAATCTGTGTTGAGATCAGTGCTAGATACTACCTTGATAATATGTGGGTGTCATGGGAGCTGTCCAATTTAAATGTAAAGAAAAACAAAAATGAGAAAAAGAACTGCTCTATGCTTTTACTTTGATATGTGCAAATGCTTTTATATTATTCTGTGTGTGACCTTGTGAATAAAATTGTTCTAACTTCAAATGTGTATTCTTTGGTGTTTTACTGATATTTAACATTATATAGCACTTGCAAATAATTTATTAAATATATATGAATGTATATTTTAGAATTTCAAACTCTGATTACTTGATGGCTTTCTTTTGATGTTCATCTTTAACTTGCCTCTCCTATATTGCTTATGAGGCCTGTCTCTCTGGTGCATGACATTTGTCCCCTTCCCTTCTTCCATACAAATGGATATCCGCCTTTGCAATTTTCCCCCATGTCATCTGTATTTTTCCTTACAGAATTTTATGCCACATAATATCTGGATCATGGGTTTGGGCCCTTTTTCTGTTTCTTTTTTGGATGTACAGAGAAACTCTTGGCAAAATTCAAGTTAAAGATAATTATTTTTCTTCTTTGTAGTGGCACAATCCTTTTATTGGAATACATTTTAATTCTGGAAGTTCCCCTGTCACAATTTCAGGGTTCTTTTCCATTCCCTTACCTTTGGTTAATTATATAATAATCTTCCAGTAGAGAGGACCTCCCCTCTCATGGCATCCTTTAGATCTCAGCTGAAAGTCATTTCCTCTGGGAGGCTTTTCCTGACCTGCAGACTGTGTCAGGCCAACCATCACATGCCCTGAGAGCACCGAGTACTTTCCCTTTCCAGCACTCATCACAGTTTGTAATCATCTATCTGCACAGCTATTTGTTTAAGCTCTGTCTTTTCCATTAAATTGTAAGCTGTTGAAGGGCCCGGAGCCTTTCTGTTTTACTCATTATTTTCTTTCCAGCATCTGGCAGAGTGCTGGACACATAGTAGGTGCTTAGGAAATATTTGTGGAATTGAATGAACTGAACACCCTGAAATGCACTGGCTGCCTTGGGACAATTCCTTGTGGTAAAATCAAACTTGCTGAGCCAATTTGCTTGAAATGAAATAGAACGTTTACTTAGGCTTGCCAGAGGCTGATTTTCCTGACTCATAGTTGCAGGACAGGGAGACAGTGCCTAGCAAAAAATCTGAAGGATGAGACAATGCTGGAAATGGAAGAAATGGAGGAATTGGTAATAAAATAGCTAGGAAGACTGAGATCCAGAAGAAATATAGTGGGAGGAAATATTTTAAGGCTAGCAGCTTAAAACTAAGACTATAAACAGTGATTTCCTTTCATGTAGTAAAATGGGAGGGAGAGAGGCATTTCTTAAGAGAATAGTGAAGGGTCAGAAAAATAAAGCTTAGATAGTGGCTTTTGGAGTTTCTTAGAAGTGCCTCCTTGAAAGCTAGTAATTGCTTTTATCAAGCGCAAGAGATCTTAAGTGATTGCAATTAATAGAATTAAGGTCATTATTGAGTGTATTTCTTTGCTAGCCATTACTGTTGTCTTTTTTTTTTTGATGTCATAGTAACAGGTTCCACATGTAAAAATAAATTCCATTCACAGCGTTTTAAACCAAGTAACTATGTAAAAATATAATCAGTCACCTCATTCTCTTGAAATATATAACTGAAATAGCCATAAATAATCCACCAATCTGGACAGGATGGAAGAAACAGAAGTGGAAGAAAACTCAGTGTAAGGAAAAAATATAAAATTCTATTTATGGAAGGGTTTATTTTCATATTGCCTAGTTAATAATTAGTGACATCTTTTACTTACTTCCATTTATAACTTTCTCCTTCCTTTTGCCATAAAATTACCCATTTTTAAATAATTCATATATATAATAATTCTAGCACAATCCTGAAAGAGGTAATCCCTTGTGACTGGTTTTCTTTTCTTCTGGGTTAGCTGCTTAATGCTAAAAACAACCCTTGACTTGGATGATTCAGAGCATAGCAAGAAGATATTAATAGGCAATTCTATACTTGCAGAGAAAGGGAACCATCCCCAAACATGCAGTAGAACAAATTGGTTGCTACTCAAGTTTTTAAATTATAAATAAATAGGTTTTAAATTTTATCGTAGTAAAAAATATGATAGAATGGCTGGTTTGGGCCTTTTGCATGACTATATAATTTTAAAAATCCTTCCAGATTCCACAAGAAAAGTGTACTTTTTCTTTATTTTGCTAAAATAGCCGTAAGTTGAAATGGTTTATGGTTTAGATTCTTTGTATCACATACTATCTGGAGAAATGAAGGATTAGGCTGTATGTTTATTCTAGTTTGTTCTTCATTTAGGTGGGGAGAGAAACTTAGTCTTTGCTAGAATACCCAACATCACTTTATGTTTTTCTAGGATATCTGCTTCCAAATCAAGACCTAGCATTTTATCAGCACCCAGATACTTCCCTCACTACTATTTTGACATAGAACACCGTAAGTTAGTTTTGCCTGAATTTGAACTTTCAACAGGTGGAATCATATAAAATATAGAATTTTGTGTCTGGCCTCTTACACTCAAATTTACTTTCATGAAATTTATCCATATGTGTTTATAGTTCATTCATATTTGTTGCAGTATCATATTCCATATAAGGATGTACATTTTACTTCTCCATTTTATTGCTGATGGTCTGCATTGTTTCCATTTTTGGCCATTACAAATAGTGTTGCTCTGATCATTCTTGTACATATCTTGTACGTATGCATTTCTGTTGGATATATACTTAGTAGGAGTAAAATTTCTGGGTCATATATTCAGCTTCAGTAGATATTTACAGTTGTTAAGTGGCTTTATCAATTGATACTGTTCCCAGAAGTGAGAGACCTACCCTGTTCTATGTCTTCATTAACACTTTGTATTGTTGCTGTTGTTTTTATTTTTAGCCATTGTGGAGGGGGTATAGTGATATCTGATTGTGATATTTATTAGTATTTTCCCTATGACTATCCAGGATGAACATCTTTTCATATGTTTATTGACCGTTTGCATATCATTTTTGGTGAATTGCCCATTCAATCTTTTATCCCTTTTTCTTTCTGTTTTATTATATTTTTAGAGATTTAGATTACAGAAAAATAACATCAGAAGTATAGGGGATTGCAATGTAACCTGCCCCTTTCCCCTCCCACATTTTCCCCTATTATTAACATCTTACATTAGTGTGGTACATTTGTTACAACTGATTAACCAATATTGAAGCATTACTTCTAGCCAAGGTCTGTAGTTTACATTATGGTTTACACTTTGCACCATACAGTTTTATAGGTTTTGACAAAGTGTATAAAAGCCTATATCTGTCATTGCAACATCATGCAGAACAATTCTAATGCCTTAAAAATGTCCCATGTTCCACTTGTTCTTCCTTCTGCCGCTCCTCAGAATTCTGGTAATGACTATCTTTGTATCAACGTTGCAAAATTCTTCTGTTACTACAATACTATTGTCTACTTTGTTCCATGGTTGCATTTCCCCCTTACGTTTGTCCATTCCTCACTTTTGAGACTTTTGGGATGATGTGCCCATACTACTTTAGATTGGGAGGAGGCTTAGATCTTATGGGACAGATGGCTATAACTATTTTGCTTGCAGTTGTAGATATTTGTTTTTTGGGATGTGAGTTGTCCATAATCATCATTTTGGTAGTTGTCCTGGGTGAGTTCGATGGATTGGAGAGTAGGAATTGGCTGCAACCTTGCTGAGATTCAGAGCTCAACCGGCATATGAACAGACCAAAGATTTAAGTCTCTGAAACATATATTTAATGGGTATAGTATAAATTACAGGTTCAAATAAAAGGGGTAGAAGAATCATGTGTAGGGAAATTATAAATGAGTCTAACACTGATATACTGGGGAAACAGACTATCATATATTCCAGGATAAGGACCACCAATGGGGTGCTGATTTCATGATGCTGTGTTCCTTGCCTATAGTGTCTGGACATTTCTGGAGCCCTCGGGAGCACCCCTGTTTGAGGCTTTGTTTACTGTGGCAGTTAGTGAGATCTACCTAAGGCATGCATAAGTATAACCTCTGGAATGACCTCCCGACTCACTTTGAAGTCTCTTAGTTGTAAAAAACGCTTTTGAATTTAGTGTTTCCCCCTTTGGTCAAGGTCTTTTTCCAAATGTATCCCTGGTTAGTGCTTAGTTCTAATCCCACGGCCCCAGGGAAGCTCATCTCTGGGAATCACTTCCTATGTCTTAGGGGAAGGTAAGGAGTTTATTTGCTGAGTTTGACTTAGAGAAAGGCCATATTTGAGTAAGAGAAGGTTTTCATGAAGTAACTCTTGGGCATTAGTTGCTATTAGGCTAACTTTCACTTTTACAAGAATAAGGTTCATAAGTACTAGAATTAATATCGAAGGCTTGGCATATTGGCCTGTTTTATTAGGCACTGCTTATATACTCCAGAGATTTTTGCCACTCTTTTTGAGAAAGTAGCAGGACTCCTCAGGATGGGAATTTAATATTTGTTGATTATTGTGTGGACCTTCCACCCACAGAAAAAATGCCCTATGACAACATAAATATATTCTTTTTCCATAACAGCATGCCCCAAGCACATCCCTCCCCACACATCCACCTGCACCAGTGACACTCCCCTGCCATAGAGCCTGCAAACTACCTTCACCATTGTACCCTCAACCACAGTGGTCTTCAGCCTCCCTAGAGTTCACCAAGCCACACATTTACCTGTTCCTTCATCCAGCCCTCACCCGAGTTCCATGGATTACCCAACCCATGCCCCATTCCTACTCACACCCCAGCAATGTCGACCCCACTCATATTGCTACACCACCCTCACCCCCCCATCGACTCCCAAACCACACCATCTACTTTATTGTACATTCTGCCAAATTGAGCATTGGCCTACCACTCCCTATTCTTTTCTATCTCCTAGTAACCTCTATCTCTATGAGTCTGCTCAATATCCTTAGTTCATATCAGTGAGATTGTGCAATATTTGTCCTTCAGTGACTGGCTTACTTCACTCAACATAAGGTCTTCGTGGTTCATCCATGTTGTCACATGTATTGATACGTCATTCCTTCTTACAGCTGAGTAGTTTTGCATTATATGTATATACCACATTTTGTTTATCCATTCATCTATTGATAGACACTTGACTTGCTTCCAACCTTTGGCAATTGTGAATAATGCTGTGATGAACATTGTTGTGCATATATCTGTTTGTATCTGTGCTTTCACTTCTTCTGGTTATTTTCCTAATAGTGGGATTGCCAGATCATATGGCAACTCTATACTTAGCATCCTGAGGAACCACCAAACAGACTTCCACAGTGGCTGTACTAGTCTACATTCCCGCCAGTGGTGGATGAATATTTCTATTTCTCCACATCTCCAACACTTGTAGTTTTCTGTTTTTTACAATAGCAGCCAGTCTAGTAGGTATAAGATAAGGTCTCATTGTAGTTTTAATTTGCATTTCACTAATAGCTAGTGATGTTGAGCATCTTTTCTTGTGTTTTTTAGCCATTTATATTTCCTCTTTGGAAAAGTGTCTATTCAAATCTTTTGCCGGTTTTTTAACCTTTTTTTTGTCAATTATTTAAATGGGTTGTTTGTCTTTTTTTATTGAGATGTAAGATTTCTTTATATATGCTGGATATTAGACCTTCATCAGATAAGTTGGTTCCTAAATATTTTCTCCTGTTGAGTAGGCTGCCTTTTCACTTTTGTAACAAACTCCTCTGAAGCACAAAAGTTTTTTTAATTTTGAGGAGACTCCATTTATCTATTTATTCTTTTGTTGCTTGTGCTTTGAGTATAAAGTTTATGAAGCCATCTCCTACTATAAGATGCTTCTCTACATTATCTTCTAGGAGTTTCATGGTCTTGGCTCTTATATTTAGGTCTTTGATCCATCTTAAGTTAATTTTGATATAGAGTGTGAGATGGTTGTACTCTTTCATTCTTTAGGATATGGATATCTGGTTCTTCCAGCACCATTTGTTGAGGAGGCTATTCTGTCATAGTTGATTGGGCTTGGTGGCCTTGTCTAATATGAGTTGGCTGTATATGTGTAGGTCTAGATCTGAACTCTCAATTCAGTTGCGTTGGTTAGTATGCCTATCCTTGTGCCAATACCATGCAGTTTTGACCACTGTAGCTTTGTAGTATGCTTTCAAGTCAGGTAGTGTGATTCCTCCAATTTTGTTTCTTTTTCAAGATGTTTTTGGTTATTCAGGACCCCTTATCCTTCCAAATAAATTTGATAATTGGCTTTTCAAATTTCTGTAAACAATGCTGTTAGAACTTTTCTGGGAGGGTGGGGTGGAAATTTTTATATTTTTAAAGAAGCTTTAGATTATATAAATGTTCCATCAAGCATATAAAAATTGAGGGAGATTCTCGTATACCCCAATCCCTTACCCTCCCACAAGTTCCCACCTTAAGATCTTTCATTAATGTGGTGCATTTATTATAATTGATGAACACATATTGAAGCATTGCTGCTAACTGTGGACTTTAGTTTACATTACAGTTTACACTTTGCTCTGCACAATTTTATAGGTTTTGATGAAGTGTATAATGTTTTGTATCCGTCATTGCAACGTCTTACAGGACAA
>PVKH010008465.1:0-19536 GCA_004027955.1 Chaetophractus vellerosus | reverse complement strand
GCCCTGCCCGTGGCGGCTTTTTGCCTTGCCCACGGCGGCTCCGGCCCCGCCCACGGCGGCTTGCCTTTCTCAAGGCCGTCTGCCCGCTCGGAGAGGTCCCCGGGAACCGAACCCGGGCCCGGGGCCTCCCATGTGGTACACCGGCGAGCTCTTTATCCACTGAGCTATCTAGCCGGGCCCCATATAATCTTTTTTAAAGTTTGATGTCAAAGTTTTCAGTTTTTTTCTTTAAGAAGTGTTGCTATTTTTTTTTTTTTTTTTAGCTCTTTTGGAAACTTTTTTTCCTATATTAATTAGAATCAGTTTATCTACTTGGAATTTTTATTGGAATTGCAGTGAGTTTAGAGATTAATTTGAGGATAATAGTCATAGTACTGGTGGGATGACTAAATGAGTAATGTATATAGATCTAGGTGCAAGTTACTCAATACATTTTAGTTGTTGCTGTTCTTAAAAGTAGTCACTCAAGCCTCCTTCAGATTCCTTTATTCTAACTCTAGATATAGTTATCTAATGTTTGGTTATCTAATTCCCACCTGCCCAGAGGTGGCAAAAATGAAATGTATCCTATTTATGCTGTAAGATCATTTTTAAATTAGACATTAGTGGTAGCTGTAAGCTAGGTCCTATTGTAGGAAAAGGGATAAGATAATAAGTGTGACTAAGAATAAGAGATAAAGTAAGACATACTCTTTGCCTTTGCAGGTCTAAATCTGGTGGGAAAGACAACCATAAAAAATAATTATTTGATCTCCACACATTGGCTTTTCCATTATATGTTCTCATAGCACTATATGTTCCTTCTTAATGCTGTCACTATTTTGTTTTTACTTTTTTTTGTATGATTATTTGATTATTGTCTGTTTTTCTTAACTGGTTATAAGTTTTATATAATAGTCTTCAGTGCTTAGAGTTTTGTGTACTTTAGCATGATACCATACCTTCATGGCCTATGGCCTGTTGTGTGTTGTTGTTGTTGTTGTTGTTTTTTAATGGCCCTCCAAGCTAAAAATGGATTTTATATTTGTAAAGTTTTTTTTTTAATGTAATAGAGGCTTACATGGTTAGCAAAACCTAAATTTACAATCTAGCCCTTTATTAAAAAATTGTTTAACTCCTTGTTTAGAGAAATACCTGGAGAACAGTAGGTATTTGATTTAAAAAAAAAAAATAGTTGAAAGAATTATAATACAATTAAAGTAGTTGTAACTGATATAAACAGCCTTTCTGAAAGTAGTGACTCACTCCATGGGAAAAGCAGTAAGTACTGCATTGACATTATAACTTAGTTTTTGAAGACCTAAAAGATGTTTCTCTGTAGGTGAGGTAGGGAGAGGCATCTCAAGCAGAGGGAGCAAGAATTGTCAAAGGCCCTGGGTATATGAAAGGGCACAGTATATTTGGAAAGTAGAGGGAATTTGGGTTCAGCTCCAATGCAGTTTGCAAGGAAGAAATGAGGTTGGGGGAAATTTGGAGCCAGATAGCGACTGAGTATGTCTTGCTGAGGAGTTTTGTTCTTCCAAAGAGTGTGGAAAGACATTGGAGGCTTGTAAATCAAGAAGTCATAGGCTCAAAAATGAGTTTTAGGGAGTCAATGCGCTCAAGCAGTTGACCACCTGTGTTCCACATGGGAGGTCCTGAGTTCAGTTCCCGGTGCCTCCTGAAAAAACAAAAACAAGGAAAACAAACGATAAAACCAACTCAAGGAAGCTGATGTGGCTTAGTGGTTGAGTGCCGGCTTCTCACATACAAGGTCCTGGTACCTCAAAATAAAAAATGAGTTTTAGGAAGCTGATTGTTGAAAGTGGGACGGTGGTGTAGATTGTGGTTAGAAGGCTTTCTTTGGTCTGTTGAAGAGATGATGATAGACATAAAGAGAATGTTGGCGGTGAGGATGTAAAGGAGGGACCAAAATCAGAAAAGATTTAAAAGTTTGATTGACAGCTAACAGAAGTTTGACAGTAGCCTTCCCTGATGATTTTGCAGAAGGGGGATAAGGAAAGTGTTTATGTGTGGACCCTGAAGTAAATTTATATTTGTTACTCTTATATTTTATCATTCCTTTGCATATTCATTTGGAAAAGTATAGTGTTATGCATTTTTTAAATTGGGAAGTATAATTATCAGGTTTTTGAACATGGGAATAATCTACTTACATACTTATAAATTGATCTGTCAAATAGGTTTTGGAGTTGAAAATATGGCAACAGCAATGGATGAAGACCTGGAAGAAGAACTAGATGAAAAAGATGAGAAGTCCATGATGTGCCCTCCAGGCATGCATAAATGGAAGCTGGAGCAGTGCATGGTGTGTACTGTCTGTGGCGACTGTACAGGTTATGGAGCCAGCTGTGTCAGTAGTGGGCGTCCTGATAGAGTCCCTGGAGGGTAAGAAAATGATGATTGAAAAAAACATATAAGTAGGAAATGTACAGAACACATTCCTTTTGGAAATTGAGTATCTTCTACTGTGTTGTTTCATAAAGGCATATTGGTATATACATTAAGTTCTTATAATTTTTTAAATAGTAGTTTCTAATTTAGTGTCACCTTTAAGACCGATTTGCTTCCATTTGGCTCATTTAAAGCATTATTTAAAATCAGATCATAAATTTCTTCAAGGCTTGGGGCTGTGTATTCTTTGCTGAAGCCAACTTTAATACCAAATATCTATTCGTTTTTGTTGAACATGAATCTTTTTCTGAGTAGAATTATCAAATATCATCTAGAATGCTCAATTAAGGGTATAATATTCTCTGAAAAATTAAATTTATTGGTTGCAATTTTAGAAGTTTATGAATTGCTAAAATTGTATCATACCTGTTATATTTATCATTTCCTCTTGTTAGACCACATTTTTCCCCAGGGTGCAATATCATTGTCAATTTAAAGTTAATATGTGAGTTGACAGAGTAAGAATCAGAATGTGGGTTTCTTTCTAGAGTGTTGGGAAGAATTTTGAATCTGATTTTTATGATGCCAGTTGTAGTCAATATAACATAATGGCATATCTTTTGTAAGATGAAATTTCCAATAATTGGCTGACTTTGGTCAGTAAAGGGAATCTTGTAAAGAAAGTTAAGAATAAGGACTACTATCCTCATATTTCTGACCTCTTTGGCACTTCTTTAGGAGTCAGGTGCTTCTTCCCAAATACGTCTGGATTTACTGTGAGTATATTTCTGCGTATATGCTTGTACTAACATAGTTAACTAGAGCACATATAACAGGTCTTTTTTTTTTTAAGGCTACTGAAGTATTATATTAAAATATTATGATTTTTTAGAAAATAAAACTTTTTACACTACATAATTAGAGTATGTAAAAATATTTTGGCTGTCTTTACCAAAGGATTTTTATTCAACAAAACAATACATTTGGCTTTGCTTTCTTATTTTAAATACTTAACTTACTTATTTATTTTTTCAAATTTTTTTTTATTTTTTAAAAGATACTTAGATTACATAAATTTTACACAAAAAATATAGGGATCCCCATACGCCCCATTCCCCACACCTCCCACACCCTCCCATATAAATATCCTTCATCAGTGCGGCACATTCATTGCAGTTGATAAATGCATCCTGAGGCTTTGCCATTAAGCATGGACCATAGTTCACATTGTAGTCTACACTCTTTCCCACAGTGTTCTGCATGTTATGTGATGATATAAAATGGCCTCTACCTGTCGTTGCAGTGTCACTCAGGGCAATTCCCAAGTCCTGAAAAAGCCCCCATATTACAACTGTTTTTCCCTCTCCCTGCCCCTAGAGCCTCCAGTGACCTCTGCTCCACATCAATGTTGTAATTACTTCCATTGCTAGAATCATAGTATGTCTATAGTAGAATACCAGTAAGTCCACTCTAAATCCATAGCTCTTCCCCCAATTCTGAGGTTTCTGGGATGGTGATGTCCACTCCACCTCCAATTGAGAGGGGGCTTATATCCCATGGGGAAGATGGATGGGATGAGGGATGGGACTATTCTGCCTGCAGCTGCAGACTCTCTCCATTCCCTGGGACAGCTGTTGTCCATCATCATCTCCCCGCCAGTTGTCCTGGTGAGTCCAATGAGCTGTAGAGTTGGTGTTGCAACTCCATTGTGGTTCTGGGCCCAGCTTGCACATGGACCGCCCAAAGAGTCAAGTCTCTGGATGTACACCTACAAACTCCAGCACCAAGTATAGGTTTAAATAGAAGGAACAGATGAGCCATGTGCTGGGAAGACCTAATTGAGTCCAACTCTGTCACTCTCGGGAGCACAAACTTCAAAGTAGGGCCCACTGGCAAGGCACCAAACTCCGGAGCTATCTGCCCTGGCCATAGGACCTGGGTGTCTCGAGCCCTCAGGAGCCCCACTATTTGGGGTAGTATCTGCTTTGGAAGTCTATGAGATCCTGCTGAGATATGTGTAAGCATTACCTCTGGGATGACTTCCCGGCTCACTTTGAAGTCTCTTAGCCATATAAACTCATTTGTCTTTACCTTTTCCCCCTTTTATTCAAGTCTTTTTCCAGATGCATTGCTAGTTGGTGCTTGGTAGCAATCCCTTGGTGCCAGGGAGGCTCATACCTGGGAGTCATGTCCCATGCTGGGGAGATAACTTATTTTTTATATTTTC
Source organism: Chaetophractus vellerosus (assembly GCA_004027955.1). Classification (NCBI taxonomy): domain Eukaryota; kingdom Metazoa; phylum Chordata; class Mammalia; order Cingulata; family Chlamyphoridae; genus Chaetophractus; species Chaetophractus vellerosus. The sequence goes on along the minus strand of PVKH010008465.1, from coordinate 14,915 downwards.
GTTTAATTTGGATGCGTAAGAGTCTATGATTAAAAAACAAAAACAAAATTGGAGGTGAAATTATTCTACTGCATCTCTCCCAAGCTATAATGTTAGAATTAAAATTCAATAGTCCCCAATCTCTGAACTTAAGCAACTGGTATATATCATAAAGGAATCAACTGTGATTCCTGAAAATAATTATTCTTTGTTCTTTCCCAGATACTTACTATCAGATTCTAATAATTACTTAAAGATCTATATGGATAGTACATAGCCAATACAATTCTTTCCTTAAAACTACAGCAGAAATATTTGAATGAGTAAAGTCAACATGGGAAAATATGCCAGGACATTAAAGACTTCAATTATTATAATATCAAGACTATATATCCTAGAATAAATGTAAAATTAAACATTGTTTAAACAGTACCCTTGACCAACTATATTGTAGCATAGGTTTTACATAGTGATCCTCCAAATTGTCAGTAATGCTTGCTTTTAAAAGCCAGAGTTTCACAGGGTGTCATCTAGGTGCCAGATAGATCTTTCCTCTTGTACCTCCACAAATCTAGATAACCAGGGCCTCAGCAAGGCTGTTAAAAGTTTATAAGGGGGGGGCGGCTATAACCCAGTGGATGAGGCGCCGGTTCACCACATGGGAGGCCCTGGGTTTGGTTCCTGGGGGCCTCTCCGAGCAGGCAGACAGCCTTGAGAAGGCACGCCGCCGTGGGCGGGGCAGGAGGCCGCCACGGGCAGGGCAAAGCTGCCACAGGCAGGGCAAGTCACCTGCAAACAGAGCAGAGCCACCCACAAGCAGAGCAGAGCTTCCCGCGAGCAGAGCAGAGCCACCTGCGAACAGGGCAAGCCGCCTGCACAGTGAGCTGACCCGGCGCGTCACCGCAACAGGGGGAGACAAAGCAGACACAGAAGAATGCAAAAATGAACACAGCAAGAACAAGCAGAAAAGGGGGGGATATGTAACAACAAAAAAAGTTTATAAGTAGTGACCCAACATTAAACATTAATAACATAAAAGCTATGACTTGTATATCTACCAAGTATGTAAATGAGAAGTTAGTTGTTCACCAGCCTCTGGTCAACATTTGGGAGTGTTCTTGTCTTCTTTTGGTTATAAACAAATGCTATAGTGTTCACAATTGATTTCAAAGTTACAAAGAAGAAGAAAAAGAATAAATAACTGGATACAGTGAAAGAAGAGAATGCGAGATGAGGGAAGGAAAAGAGATAAAATATATGAAACTGGCAGGCTGGGTTCCCTCATTGAAGGCTGCCCACATCTCCCTTGACTTATCTCACAGGGAGCACAGCTTTTTGTTTGTTTTTTATTTCAAATTTTTAAAGAACAATCTTACATACCATACAGGATTCCCATACATCTCCCCACCACCAACATCTTACATTGTTGTGACATATTTTTTACAAATGATGAAAGTATATCGTCATAATATTACTGTTATCTATAGTCCCTAGCTTATAGTTGGTGTATTTTCCCCACAAACTATCCTATAATTAACACCATGTGTTAGTATTGTATATTTGTTATAGTTGATGAGAGAACATTCTCATATTTCTACTTTTAACCAAAGTCCATCATTCACCATGGGGTTAATTATGTAATATGGTTCCCAGCCTTGTACAAGCCATCCAAAGTGTACACTCAGTGGCTCTCAGTTTCATCACAGTGTTGTGCTGTCATCAGCTCAGTCCATTTTAGAACATTTTCATTACTCCAAAAGGAAAAAATCCCAAACTCCTTTATACACCCCCGCTATTGAACCTTAACATTGATATGTTACCTTCTTTGCCACTGATTTAAAGATATTACAGTATTACTGTTTGTTTTTTAACCAAGCAATCCATCTAATGCTGCTGGTGCTTCACTAATTGTAAAGACTTTTCTTTTGTAATGGTGCTGGGGCTGGGAATTAGCCTGGGACCTTGGATGTGGGAAGCAGGAACTCAACTGCTTGAGACACATCCGCTCCCAAAGACTTTTAAAAGACTTTTGTTTTGGTTGATAGTGGCTTTGAAGATCGCCAAATGGGTCAGTTTGTATTTTCTGTAGATATATACCAATATGCCTGTTATAAGTTTAATCAATTCTTATTTTTAATTATTCATTTATTCATACCTTTCTTTAATATTGATACATCTCATTCTGAAGAGATTATTTTGTGATATTCATCACAAAATGCAGAAAAGAAGTTAATAGAAACTCGTTTTAAGTCAAGGCTAGAACAATTTCAGGTTTTGTTTGTTTGTTTTTTAGGATATGTGGTTGTGGTTCCGGGGAATCTGGCTGTGCTGTGTGTGGATGTTGCAAGGCTTGTGCAAGAGAGTTGGATGGTCAAGAGGCAAGACAAAGAGGAATTCTTGATGCAGTGAAAGAGATGATACCTTTAGATCTTCTTTTAGGTAATTTGGTATACTAAACATCTTGTCCTTAATTCAGTAATTATGATAGTTTAAACAATTCTTTTAGAAATTTTTTTAAAAGTAAAGATAATAGTGTATATATGTATATACACATGCACACATACTACTGCACATATGATAACTGACAATATGTCATTAATTAAGGAATGGGATTCTTTCTCCTTTTTTGCTAAGAATTCTTTGTAGTAAAAGTTATTTGTGTTTATTCAGTGATTTTGCTAGCTTTTACTTTCTTGACTTTCGTATAATTTTGTCATATCTATTTTAACATGCACACACACACATGAGTGCGTGTGTGTGTGTTTATATATATATATTTTGTCAATCATCTAGCTGTTCCAGTCCCTGGGGTTAACATTGAAGAACACCTTCAGTTAAGACAAGAAGAAAAACGACAGCGTGTAATCAGGAGACACAGATTAGAGGAAGGAAGAGGTAAGTTTTAGCTGCAGAGAAAAGGTATATGAAAATCCATTTTCTAAACCCATACTAAGAGCATTGAAAAAATTATAGATTAGTCTACTTGGTAAGAAAATTTTGAAATTAAAATCAGCAACATTCTGGTAACTCAAAAAGAATGTGAATATTCGGGGTATTGTTACATGTGCTACCAACAACATGTGTTCAGTTCAATTAGATGTTAGTGGCATAAATCAACCATATTAAGAATTATGCCATACACCAAAAATCAATAGTTATTAACAAAGACCACTTTTTTTTTATACAAATTCTAAGAATTTGTCCATCACTCAGACATTGGACTCCTCTGTATGACTGTGGAACAACAAATTCAGTTTTTATAGACTTTAATTTCTGTTTTGTTGATCTTCCTTTATCATTATCCTTGGGCATGGTGTGCCACTTTTCCCTCTAATCCAGTGCATAATTATGCTCTTAGTTGTCTTTTTTTGAAGAAGTTTATTCTAGTTATGTAAAAGAAGTGTAAGTTGCAAAGTCTGCAGATTTTATTTGCAAAGATAGACTTACCATTTATCTCTTCCTCATAGATTTCTCCAGTTTGAAAACTCAGTTAACAGTGGTTATAATTGGTATTTTAATATATACTGAACAGAGATAAGTATTAGTATTACTAAAGCTATTGCTGCCCAGTAAAATATTTGTAGGATTAAGACAAGTTGTTACAGGGATATACCAAGCAAAATTTTGATTAGAAATATTTATTGATATTGCAATTGATTTATTGATTTGAAATACTTTTAGAATTGATGTGATATTTTATGCATGTTATAAAACCTATTTATTACCCATTTAACCATCATTATAAATTTTTCTAGACATACTTTTTAAATATAAATTGGAATAAGTATTATAATATATAGCCCACATGGTAAATTATATTCTTATTAAACTTAAAATGTAAAACATATGTTTAGAACATGAAGATTATTCTTTATTGCATCTGATAAGCTGCATTGATTGCTACAGTGAATATTTGCTTTTATGTTTGGCTTTGTTTACATGAAATCATTGTCTTAAAGGATATTTTAATGATATTAATGTATATTGTGTCATTATATACATTATATAAATATTTGAAATAATTGTATGTTAAATAGTTTTTAGAAAATAGGACAAATTTAAGCTTTGGGCCATTAAGACATATAGTAATTAAGCGATAATTTTCTTTATATGTTAATTATATGATTTGCTTAAGTGTACCTCTTGCTATTAGTGTACCTCTTTAATACCTGTTTTTTCTTCCTTTGGTAATATTAGGTTGAATTATATGAATTGACCTTCAAAACCCAGCAATATATGTTTCAGTCAAGTGGTATAGAAAATGCTTATGATGACATTTAATTAGTTGAGTAATGCTATATATCTTGTTAATCTTTTTTGCTCCCTTCAAAACAACCTATTCTTCTCTAGGTCTAGTATATTTCTGCATATCAGAAACAAAAGTACATCAAATTAAGCCACTGTCACATACATTTGGTAAATCAACAAAACTTTGTGGTTGCAGAATACTCTTTTGCCATTTATTTTAAAATGTGTCACAGGCCTTTAAAACCTTAATTATAAACTCTATACATTTAAAACTCTGTATTTAAAGAAGTTCAGTATTGAAATAAATTGTATCACTATTGTATCTGATTTTACAAACATAGCTTTAGATTCTGGGAAGTTGGTGTATATTTGTGATAAATCAGTTTCATCTGTAGTACTCAATATATAGAAACTCTTAGGCTATTGGTGCACAAAAATTTTGTCTTTTTTTTTTTTTGGTTGAAATTCCTCTTATGTATATCACCTTTCATGTTTGTTAAAACAAAATAAACAAAATATGTTGTAAATATCTTTTCCTGATGAGTTAGAATCTTCATTATGGACCTCAATTATGTCCGTTTTCACCTTGTATGGTACTAAAATTCATGTTTATTGGCACAGTGGTCATCACAGCATGGAACCATGCAAGGTGAGAACTCACTTCCAATATGCATGTGTTTCACTTAAAGTACTGTGCAAACCAAGGACTGCCTGTACATTTCGTTTATTTTCTAAAAATACTTTCATTTTTAAACAAGAATTCTAACTTCAGAATCATATTCAATGACTTAGAAAAATTCTCATCCTGTATTAAACCACTAAAAAGTGTCATGATATGACACTTTTATGATCTTATCTTTCATATATATATAAAATTTTATTGTGGTAATATATAACATAAAATTTGCCACTTTAGCCATTTTAAAGTGTACAATTCAGTGGCATTTATTACATTTACAATGTTATACTACCATCACTGCCATACATTACCAAAACTTTTTCACCACCCCCAACATAAACTTTGCACCACTTAAGCAATAACTCCATTTCTCCTCCCCTCTGCCCTGGTAACCTATAATCCACTTTTTGTGTCTATGACTTAGCTTATTCTAGATATCTCATATAAATGGAATCATACAATATTTGTCATTTTGTGTCTGGCTTATTTCACTTAGCATAATGTTTTCAAGCTTTATCCTTCTCATAGCATGGAAACCAGAATTTCATTCCTTTTTATGGCTACATAATATTCCATTGTGTGAAGGTATCATTTTGTTTATCCATTCATCTGTTGATGGCTTTTTTTAAAACAATTTATTGAAGTATATCTTTCATACATGAACATACATAAACAATAAGTGTTCAGGAAACATTGTGAACTTACATACATGCATAACATCATACAGGGCTCCCACACATCATCCCATCACAAATACTTTGCATTGTTGTGAAACATTTGTTAAATTATGAAAGAGCATCCTCAATGAACATTGGCATGCAAATGTCTGTCAGAGTCCTTGTTTTCGTTATTTTGGGCATGTACTTAGGAGTGGAATTGCCAGGTCATATGGTTATTCTACGTTTAGCTTTTGAGGATACATCAAATTGTTTTCCACAGCAGCTGCAATATTTTACATTCCTACCATCCAAGCACAAGTGTTCCAGTTTCTCCATGTCTCCACCAATACTTATCTTTCATTTTTTGAAATTAATAGCCGTCTTGGTATGAAGTGACATCTCATTGTGATTTTTTTTAAGTATTTATTTTATTTGTTTAACAAGTCAATTTTATTGATACATATTAATAAAACATAAATCCATACAAAGTGTACAATCACTGATGTTTGGTATAATCACTTAGTTTTGTATTTATCACTTCAATCATTATTAGAACATTTTCATTATTACAATGATAATAATAAAAAAGCAAATGAAAGACAACATCATTCTTTTTAAAGACATTTTTGGCTATTTGGGGCCCCTTATCCTTCCAAATAAATTTGATACTTTATTCCTTTTTCACACTCCATTGTAAGCAATTTATAAGAGAAACAAAGTGCACACAGAGATATACCTACATTTACATATAGAAAAACTAGAAAAATAAATGCCAAACTATCAACAGTGGAGTTTTCCTGATAGATGATTTTATGAGTGATTTTAATTATCTTGACAATTTTCTTTATTGTGTTAGAAAAATAGTATCCAATAAGCATATTACCTTATAAACAAAATAAGAATTATGTTTTAAAACTTAAGCCATTGTTTCTTGAAAAAATGTAGATTGGTTTTAAGGAATTTGTACTTTATTCTTGCTTTTATTTTAATTGGATGAAAGAATCCCTTTCAGGTGCTAGTGATTTTCATTATTTTAGGGCAGTGATTCGAAAATTCCGAAAGGGACCAATATCACTTGGGCCAGTTCGTGGACCCCAACCCAGACCTACTAAATCAGAATTTGGGGGAGGCAGGACTCAACAGGTTGTTTTCTAACAAGCTCACCAATTTGTTCCATGGGCCTTCCATATCTGAAGCCCCTGGGTTGTAACTATGCCCAGTGGATCAGAATTTCCAGGGCTTGGGTCCTGGACTCTGCATTTTAAACAGATTTGAGCCACAGTGCAGTGTTCCAGGGCTCTTCCTCTTTGACACTATTCTAGAGAAGGTTGTTTGTCTTTGCTTTTGTCCTTACAAGGAACAGAAGCTTCAAATAAATGTTTAGTATTCCAGTTGCCATACATCTTTGTCTTTTATTTTCTTGGCATCTGCTTGGTGCTTTTTAGATACTGAGAGTTTGGGAATAATAATTATCCTCATTAGTGGCTTTTACCTGTGTTGATATTTCAGAGCTTCAAGTTTAGATTATGTTAAATTACTTTCCTTGACTATCTCATTCTATTTTTCAAGTCTGAGAACCTATCTCTTGTACTATGAAGCCTTGCTGAGTCGGCCTAGGGTCTATCAATGTAATGTAGCTACTATTTATAATAACAGGCTTCCTATAATGGAATGTCCTCTCCTAATTAGGTCTGACCCAAAAAAAACAGTGTTGTTATACTTTCCGATAAATTTTGAACTTTGCCTTTAATATAATTTTTATGCTACTAATCTTCCAGGTAATATTTTTCTTAAATTTATCTTCTTAGGTGTCAGTAATATCTACTATAAGCTTTTAGTTCATTTGTGGTAATTTTTAGTTTCTTAGAGTATACAGGGTTGATTGAAACAAATTCTCTAAGACTTTTGTTAACTTTATAAATGAAGTGCTTGTTAATGGATTTCATAAGTTAGAGAAACTCCTGGATCAGAGAAACTCCTGGATGATGGTATCAATGATCTCACCTTTCTATTCCATTTCAGAATTCTTACTTTAAGCAAAATTAAACTCAAATAATGTTGGCTAGTCTTCCTTCTTTCCTTCCCCCCTGAATATTAAATCAAAGTTTCAGAAATGTCAGCTGTAAATGGTATAAGCATATGCCATTCTTTGCCTGGGACAGTCCCATTTTTTGCCTACTATCCAGACATATTGCTTAATTGAGCCCTTTCACTCTAAGTAGAGTCTCTTTTGGATGATGAATTATGTGATTACCCTATCAGTAGAGTATGGTGGTTAAGAGCATGGGTTGTAAAATTAGAGACTTTGGTTCAAATCTTGGCTTCTTACCTTTGCCAGCTTGGATATATTATCTTGGTAATTTAATTAACCTTCCTGAATTTCAGTTTCCTTACCTGTAAAAGAGGGATGACAGCAGTATCTTCCTAAATAGGAATGTTTTTGAAGATTAAGTAATATGCATGGAAATGCCTGACATATACTAAGCCTTAAGTAAATGTTCCACAATGGTGATGATGAAGGTGATAGTAATAGTGGTGGTGAACTATGTATTAGACTTCTCTTGTCTTTGAGCTTGATTCTTTTCGAACTCTGGCCTTGGCTTGATTTTTTTTTCTCATAAAATTGGGATGCTAATCACAAAACTGATCATTAATCAACAAAACTCCCTAACAACTTCTCTAGAATAAAGCAGATTTCATTTTGTTAGGATAAAAATGAATCAGTTTCCCATAGTTGCAAGTTAAAATGTAAAAATAAATTTATTTCAGTTAGACTCTTTAATTCCAAAGCAGTTGGGTTGTTGTTACTATTGCTTTTTTTTTTTTTTAAGATTTATTTTATTTATTTCTCTCTCCTCACCCCCTCATTGTTTGCACTTGCTGTGTCTGTTCATCTTCTTTGTTTCTTTAGGAGGCACCAGAAACCAAACCCAGGAACTCCGATGTGGGAGGGAAGCACCTAATTGCTTAACCCACCTCTATTCCCTGCTTTGTTGTGTCTCTCATTATGTTTTTCCTCTTGTGTCTCTTGTTGCATCATCTTATTGTGTCAGCTCACTTCACCTACCCGCTGCGCCAGCTCGCCGTCCTGCTTGTTCTCTTTAGGAGGCACCGAGTGCTTCTCTTCCCTGCTTTGTTATATCTCTCATTATGTTTTCCTTCTTGTGTCTCTTGTTGCATCATCTTCTTGTGTCAGCTTGCCATGCCTGCCTGTTGCGCCAGCTTGCTGTCTTCTTAGGAGGCACCGGGAACCGAACCATAGACCTCCCATGTGTTAGGCAGGACCCCAATCTCTTGAGCCACATCAGCTTCCCCTGATATTGATTTTTAAGCCTCTGAAACCAATAAGATATTGATTTGACATACTTTCTAGAAGAAGTTGATATCTCAGTACCACATGAAAATCCCTTTTTATGAAAATATTTATGAAGCATTTATAAAATATAAAAAAGTATAAGAAACAAAGAGCAATTCTTCAAAGATAACCAGTGTTAGAATTTTGTATGTATTTTCTTACAATTTTTCTTTGCTTACTTTTTTTTAGTTATTTTACATAGTTTCATACTATGATATATATTGATGTCTTGTTTCTTCCTTTTAATGTTATAAGAACATTTTTTGCACTTTATTACAAATACCATATTGAAGTAATATAGCAATTTAGGTTAAAGGTTTTCCATAAACTTATCCCTTAGTTAGATTATTATTTTTATTTATTTTATTGTCTTCTTATCATATTCAAGTTTAATATATTTGTAGTTATATCACTCACTGAATTTTATATTTTTACTTAACATTATAATATGTATGTATCCATGTTTTGCTATTCTTTCCTTGCTTCCCCTTCTGTCCCTTTCAAGCAAAAGAGGTATCTAATATGTCTACTTCTATATCTTACTCTATTAAAATATAATAATGTGTAGCTATCCATAGATATGTGAATGGATAGTCATGTTTTTATTTACAAAAGTGATATTGCATTATATATAGTTCTTTTCAAGATCATTTTCTCATTTTACGAGACAACATGAATACTTACTGGGTTAGTAAATACGGATTCTACATTCATTTAATGGGATAATGTTTAATAATATGTCTGTACCATACTTTATTCTACCATTATTTTGTTAATGGATTTTCAGATTATTTTCAGATTTGGTGGTTTGTACTATAATAAATTTTCCTAAATGTATAGTCATACGCAGAGCTTTTGTTTATATAGGGAAGCTTTCCAGAAATAGAATGTCTCAGTCAAAGAGTATATGTTTTAAATTTTAACAGATATTTAAGTTTGCTTTTAAAATGTTACAGGAATTTATATTCTCAAGAATATTTTAAATTGAAGCATTTAGAGGAAAAAAAACACATTTTCTAGTCCCATGATAGAGCTAAAAGCAATTTATTTTCCGTTAAATGAATGGAGCTTTACTTAGGCTCACAAGAAAAGGAGGAGAAAAGATGTTTGAGAATGTTGTTTTCCTCCAGTTTCACCAGTGTTATCATTACTTTGAATTTTTGGCAGAACTTTAGTGACTCATATTATTGCGTTAATTTAAATAGCACAAGAGCATTTTCTTTGTTTTCTGTGGAAAAATCCTTTATAAATCTCACTTTTAATGCCTATTATTCCATTGAGTAGATGTGCCACAGTATTTCATTAATTATTCTCCTATTTACTTGTTTTAATTTTTTGCTACAATTAATACGTTTATAGTAAACACCTATGAGCGGAAATCTTTAAAAAATATTTAAGATTTTTTCCTTAGGGTAGTTTCCCAGAGGCACTACTATTACTGGGCAAAAGGATAATAATAATTTTTGGGTTATTGAAACACATCACAAACATTTCTAGGAATGAATGCCCATGGGCCCTCTAGATTTATATTTCAAAGGATTCTAAAAAGATTGAATTTACAGAGAAGTTAAATAACTAAGCACATTATGGGTATATTATATTTTTATTGGGAGATTAATGTAAGCAGACAATAGAAATCAGAAAACAGTAATGGAATATTATTATGGTTTTGATATGCACAGTTCTGTTGTGTTTTTGTAAAGTGCTTTGGATTTTTTACTAAATCAGTTGAAAAATCATGTCAAGGAAATGACATTTTGTTCATATTTGAAATATATCCTATTTTAAAACATTTTATAAATGAAGCTCAATTTATAAAATATCAGATTAAAAAAAGTTGGTGCTGCAAAACTGGGAAATAATATTTACTTCTGTCTATTAACAATAAATTAGCACATTTCTAGGTGGTAATTATAGAACTTGTTAGTCTTGGGTTTTCATTGAATTGGTACTGCTTGCATTTTTATCTAGATTTAGAGATATAATTGAAATATGTTTTTCTTCTACCCACTTTTTTGTTTAATGAAGGATACTTTGGTATATAATTTGACATTTTGTTAAATTTTGTTATGGGGTAGTAGTTGTATTTTGTCCAATCTTTAGAAAAATTAGTTACAGCTGAAGATCTTTGAGAATCATGAAGGAACTTGTTTTAATTAAAAATGTTTGGTATTTATATACTTGCATAATTCATTTTTCAGATACTGATAACTTCCTGTCAAGTGTAGAGTATTCTGACATTGAAGGATTTTTGATGTTGCTAAATGTAAAGGATGCTGTAGTTCTGTTATAAAAGAAAAAAACTAAAATTTTAAGGTATAATTTAAACAAATTAAGCTTCATTTTCACCTAAATGATGAGGGAGAAAAGTGATTTTTAAATTTTATTAGAATTAATTTGACTGTAGATTTTTTTCCCTCATGAATACCATTCAAGTGGGAAAATTATAATGTCTGTGTGTGTGTGTGTGTGTGTGTGTATACACATAGTGGAGCTTCAGAAAGAAATGATTTTATGAAATAACTGTTAATGGTTCCTAAAATGTTACATGGGTTAGATTCCTTGCTTCACTACCAACATAATGCTCATGTTATCTTTGTTTCTGATTTTGTGTATAAGATTATAGATTCATATATAAAGTTAGGTTTATCTTTTTTAGAAAATTAAATAAAGTATTACTTATAATTTTAATTCTTTCTTTATAAAACACTGTTTTTATGTAGATATAACCATACATGCATATATACATGCATATCTATATACCAGATCATGGTAATTTTTTGTTTTTGTTTAGTTTTTGACCATCTTATTTTCTTACCTCTATGACAGAATGTAGTTAAATTGGTAAGATATTTATTTTGGTTTTGTTAACAAGATTAATGTAGATATTAAATCTAGAAGACCTTTGTAAAATTTACTGATTAATTTAAAACTTTGTTTTTGGTGTTTCAATAGGAATGACATTTGTTTTCAAATATATGTATGATTTATTAAATTTGAATATGATATTAAAATATTTGTAATCTAATTGATTTATTTAGATTTCCTGATTATCTATATGAGAATATAAGTATAAACTATGGAATTTGTACTTTATACACTATATTTAAAACATTAACTTGTGTGTTAAATGGTGACTAGGTTATGACTGGGGATCAGGGATTCGAATGAGGGGGTTGGGAGAAGAACATAATGTCCAAAACAGTTAAGAATAATTTTTCATGCTTTTAGTTTAAATCAATTTTGTTCAATGCAGTGTTTTCATTTTGTGAGCTTTTCTATGCACATACAAAATGTTTCTCCTCAGGCCCCCTTGTATTTGCTGGTCCTATTTTTATGAACCATCGAGAACAGGCTCTAGCCAGACTCAGATCCCATCCAGCACAGCTAAAGCATAAACGGGACAAGCACAAAGGTATTTGGTCTTCCTTATCCACTAGGTGGGACACTTTCCCAATTCTTCCACTCATTTAAATTTTGTTTCTGGGAAAATGCACAGACCTGATTCTTCTACTTTGCTTCTATCATTATTATATAGCCTGAGGAGAAAGACATGGGAAAATTATTAAGCCAGAAGTGGTACTGTTTGTTAGTGACTGTCATGCTTCTTGTTTCTTTTTTTGTTGTTAACTTTAATAAAGAAGACATTTTATAATATATCTTTTTCTTTTCCATTTCTTTTCAAATTTCATAAATTTAAGGGAATGTGGAAAAAATAATTATTGCTTTCTATTTTTTATTCTTTATTATCTGCTCTTAGGTGATAGAGATATGTTATTTTACAGACTTTTTTTTGGAATGCTGTTTATTTGCTTTAGAGCTAACAAAATTATTAAATTCAGTATATAAAATCATAAGTGAATCCTGTAATGCTTTTGTTTTAATATTAAAATTTATATATACAATACACATAAATATACAAATATTTAATATTTAAGTGTAAATTAGATATAGGTATAAGCAGGAATGGGTTTGGTAGATCTACTCTAGGCCTTAGAAACTGTCAAGTTTCTAAGCAATTCTCTGATGGATTAAGGATAATTTCTCAGTAATACTTTGAGATCTGAGTTCCAGATAAATTATCATCATTCTTAAAGCATGCTTACCTTATTTTAAATCACAAATTATGTATTAACTAAGATAAGGAAACAGTTTAATGCAGAGAATTTACAAATTTGTATATAAATTCTGCCTTGACTCTGGGTATGTGATCCAGGGACTCTTCACTGGCTAGTATTACTTATATATGCCATTTTTTTATATGCCATTTTTTTAAATGCCTAAGTCCTGCAAAATAAAATAGAAAGTTTTAAAAAACATATTCTATATAGACAAATTAATCAAATTAATTGTGTTGTTTTATATTTTCCTTTGCTGCAAAACAATTTACAGCAATGACTAATTTTAATATAACTTTACTAAACTTAACAGACTATTTTTTTTAGAACTTCCACAAGCAATATATTATATTTATTTTTAATGTCAGTTTACCACTCAGAACAAAACAAAACAAAAACAAACAAAAACCCTGTTTTTAGTAAAAACACAAATAGGGAGAGTATACTTTAGATATATTCTGCAGGAACAAAACTTGAGGATGCTTTCACTCTAATGTGATTAGTCATAGTAAAATTTTTTATTGTACTGTTTACTAAGTGCTCTAACAATGATATAAATATTTAAATCTAAGAAACAATATTTGGGATATGCTATATAAATTATTTTTAGTTGTTGCCAGAATCTCTATAATCTCTTATTTCTACTGTGCCACTATTAGAACAGATTATCTGAATGGATACTAACTTGATACCAACTATATCAAAGTGGAGCTCTTTTAAGACTTTTATTTGAAGTTAAATATTCACATTTCATGTGAAGTTTAAAACTTTTTAAGCTCCATGCCAGTATCTCCTGGACAAACATCTTTATTTTTTTGCCAGAATTTAAATTGAATGTTAAATGAAGACTAAGTTTACAAATATAAAGCAGACTTCTTACAATGATTAGCTATAGAAATTACCTAACAGTAGCTGGCCTTACTAAAATGTTGTCTGCCACAGGGTTATTTTTAATAAGATTTTTTATATACTAGTAGCAACCTCTTTGGAAGGAACTACTTTGTAGTATTTCAGTATATGACCAGTTTTCATCAGATTTTATGGTTTTCTAGAGTGAAAGTTTCATTTCTTTATCCCCCAAATGAATTTAAAGTGTAAATACTGTTGTTTAAAATGATGTCCTCTTTTAAGTAAAGTTTATTAATTTTCTACTTACTAATTCCTATCTACCCACAAAGTCTTTCTCCCTTGCCCTCTTTCTCATTCATTATTCCTGGCTGTCATTTAATCATGTATTGCTGTCTACATTCATTGCTTTTACTCTTGCTATGGTTTTCTTAGTCTCTTAATGAACTCTTCTTTCTCCTACATGAGTTTTCCTTTTTTCTTACCCTATTTGTCTTCTAATGTGTCCACTGGGAAGTTCACTATGTTAATTACTATGTTTTGTCTTACATTTAATTATATTGATGGTACAGATTGCAGGATGATAATAGTTAAAATTTTATGGACTTTGGCCTTTTTTTAAGGAGGGGTTTAGTAGAAGGAGATAAGAACTGTGGATTTATTGTTAACAGGAGTGAATGCTCAGGTGCAAAGTTGGAGAGCTTATGGCTGATTGAAGAGAATTCAGAGAAGGTCAGAACCCATTCTATAACAGGCAGGTTTTTGACTAGAGGAGAATTGGAATATATAAGGCTGAATCAATAAGTAGGAATTCCTTATAACATACAGTAAGTTATTCTAAAAATGTGGACATAACTGTCTTTCAAAGAGATACCTGAATTCGTATTTGTTTCAGTCACTCAGTGCCTTACAGAGAAGAAATTTTGATGTAGCATACCTAGTTAGAAATATCTTCATTGTTAAGAGTCTTGAACTCTATCTCAAGGTGACTGTTGTGATGATCAGAAGGTACACTATTATATTTTACACTT
>PVKH010008464.1:0-19466 GCA_004027955.1 Chaetophractus vellerosus | reverse complement strand
TGATGCTACACAAAGGTCTCCTGGGATGAGTATCAATATATAATGATGTGTTAATGGCCCTTTACTTTCAGTATCCCAAGCACAAAAAGGAACTCAAGTTTGCACTTACACTTTAAATTGTACAGCGCATCAAAGATTTCCATTTTTCCCAGCCCCATGCAGTCAGGTATGGCTCTAAGTAGAAGTGATATATGTAATTTTTAGATGGCAGCAAAAAGTGAGGATGAGTTCTCAGGCCTTCCATTTTCATGTCATGATGGCTTTCCAAATGATGGAACTTTCTTAAGACCGACAGTGGTGGCTTGGAGCTATGTACCCCATAAAACATGTTCTTAAACTCCTGTGGGTGTGAATCCTTGTAAATAGGACCTTTTGGTGAGGCTACTTCAATTAAAGGGTGGCCCAAGTGAATAAGGATGAGCCATAATCCTATTACCAGAGAGGGCTTATAGAGAAGGACTCAGGAGAAAGAGACAGGGAGCATCCAGAAGCTGGAAGTCAATGGATCAGCCAAGAAAAGGAGAAGCCAGGAGAGATCACCATATGCATTGCCATGTGACAGAAAAGTCAAAGTCCACGGATCACTGGCAGCCAGCTCCAGAATACTGTAGTCTTCTGAGAGAAAGCATTGCCTTGATGACACCTTGATTTTAGACTTCTCCTAGCCTCAAACCGTGAGTCAATAAATTCCCATTGTTTACGCCAATCCATTGCATAGTATTTGTTCTAGCAGCCAGAACACTAAATCACTGACTTTGTGAGCACAGCCCTTCTATCTCCCCTACACTCCATCTGTCTGCTAACTAGTGCTGAACATCTAGCATAAGAAATAAAACTTTGTTGTATTAAGCCTCTGAGCTCTTGGGGTTTATTTATTATTGAAGCATAGCCTATCATCTCCTAAGAAGCAAAGTACTGTATTAAAAAAAAAATTGTGGTGTTGACTTAGTGGTTGGCAAAATGCAGTTAGAAAACTGATATTGAAGATTGAAAAGATAATAATCCATGTTATTTAGGGTATACCATTTGGTAAAGCTGTCATCTGTAATAATTTAAGAGTAACTTATAGAATTTACATTTCCAGGGGAAGTAGATGAAAAACAAAGTGTCAGTAGTATGCCTTGGCTATTATTTGCTGCATTTTGCAAGAGAGTAAAGAAAGAAAGGTGTGACTTAGAATAAATGGAAATAGAGGAATTCCAGAAATCCAAGACCTTGCCATATTGGAAAAGTCAATTGATTTTTGCTCCCAAAAAAGAGAAAACAACTGAGAGAGCATTTGAAGAAAAGTCCATTGGAAGCAAAATTTTGGGCAAGAATCATATTAAGGGTGTGGCCTTCACAGCTGCTCAAAATCTCTCAACTATTTAGAATGTCTCAAGAAAAATATCAAATAAAGAATCTGGCCTTAATACTTACTACTCCAGAGGGGCTCAAACTATCACTTGCAAATAAAGTTGTAACTCTGAATGTTATAACTAAACCAGTAGAATGTGAGTTATATTAATAACATCCAGGTCTCAATTGTATAAAAACACATTGTCACACCATCACCAAGTCACTTCTTAAGGAGCAACTCATGTCTTTTTCTCCCTGACTCTCTCTCTCCAGGAAGCACTGAAATGTAAGTGAGCAAAAGAGACCTAGGGGTGGTCAAGACAGAGAAAGACTGACCAATTCAGGGATTCAGTTTGTCTACCACTTCCTTACATTTATAGCTTGCCTAGCCACTTAGCCTTTTGAGGAAATAAATCCTTGAGTTTATAAATGCTCAACTACGAGATTTCTGTGATTTCTTAGTTCTGCTTTTGCATACTGCCACTCAAAGAACTGGATGATTGCTGTGACCCAAGTAAAACTGAAATTGAAACTCAAATTAAACTAAGGGCATTTTCTATAATTCTCATTTTGGATGTGGCCAAGGTGCATAGTGGAAAAAACAAAACAAAATAAAAACCAAGACCCTCCCAGACCATGGCTCCAGGGGTCATGGAGAACAAAAGAAGAGGAAGCATCTTCCAGGACCCAATCAAAGAAACCCCCGTTCCCCCTGCTTAGGAGATCTTCCCCTCATCTGGTGGGTGACTTCAGAATTGCTAGGCTCACTGACTACCAGAATTCTCTCACTCTCCCCTTTCTGAAGGGGAGTGTTTAGTGCAAGCCTGTCCTCTTCTAGGCATAAAATGTATTTTGGGTGTGTTGCAGTGAGGGGTTTGCAGATCATTTGTATTTTTAGTGTATAGATTTCCAGAACAAGAGGGTCCATATCTGGATATTATGTGGAGATCAGACAATTGCTTAACACCCAGAGATTTGTAACTAGGAGCTGGATGCAGGGACAAAAGGAATCTTTTGAGATGGGTCGAGTGTGTTCTATGTATGTAAAGAAGGGAACTAAGATATTTTGATAACCACAAGGGCATACTGGGCAGAAACATTTATCCACATGATTGCCCACATTTCCCAGCCCCTTTGCAAACAGGCAGGGCCGTGTGACTTGGGCTATGAGCAGAAACGATGGGTCTCTTACTTCAAGGCTAGAGCAAAAGAGGAGGCCCAAGTTGCCCATGCATTACTTTTCTCTGCTGTGGCAATTTGTGTTTTTTCAGATGACAGAGACTTCCTCAGCTTGGCCCTGTGTGACTAGGTGGAACAAAGCCCCACCTTCCTTTCTCCTTTCCCAGAAGATTTAGGTTTGCATTATCAGGCAGTAGATTGGCACAAAGACATTCTGGGTCCCAGGAAACAAAAAGACAGACCCAACACAGTGAAAACACATGTACCCAGTTAAGGGCTTTTGATCTAACATAGGAATTTTAAAACGGCATAAAAAGATAAGCATTATTATAAAAAACATAGGGATAATACTCAGGAATGTAAAGCAAGACGGTACACTTTGATTGGCACTTGGGAAGAAGTATGTTTTTAAAAATATCGAGCATAACTATTGCGATAATCCATAAATGCAACTTACTTTAAAAAATAAAGTAATATTCTTTCTCTGGCCAGAGAAATTAAAATTTTTAAGAAATCTTTCAGAATATTATAAGACTTTATTCAGGCAGACTGTTGTTTTTGTGGTTATGCTCCCCACCTTGGTTGGTCTCATCTAAGAATCAGGCAGGTGGTTCCTGGGGCTATGACTTGGCCTCCTATAAATGAGAGTAATTTTCCTTTCTAAAGCTCTCTCAGGAAGGAGAGCATAGACATATATATGATTTTTTTTTCTATCTCACAGCTTAGAAAATGCAGATAAAACTCTGCTGGGTTATCACGGATGTCATTCAGAAGTCACTATCCATAGTGAAGAATAAGCTGAAAGGAACACCAACTGAGCAAAAGTATTCAACTTCATTTTAAACTTCAAAAAGGGATTTTAAAATCATAGGTTTCTGAAACACTTGGATCTTGGTTGCTGTTTCTGTTAGTGGGGATTGAAAGGAGGAAAAGAGGAAGAGAAACCGAATAATTAACATTAGCATCTTAGAAGAGGCATCTTCCAAATTTCTAAAGGGATCAGGATCAAGAAGAAATGAAGAGTATTTGAGTGGAAATTAATTGGAAAAAACTTTTTCTTCTTTAAAAAAATTTGCATTTGGTGCCCCTTTGAAGGCATGTTCACGATTCACTATACTTCTGAAACTACCATTTAATTGAATTTATTTGATCAAAACTCAGCAGCCACCTCATATCATTTGTGTGTTCTAAGCCTTTTAAAAAATTAATTTCTACATGGAATTTATATCTTTATAAAATATTTAAAAATACATCTGTATGAGGGTGTTATGTCATTAATTAATTCATCCATTATTCCAATCTTTCACTCACAAATATTTATTGAGCTCTTATGATGTTCCAGGCACGTTTCTAGATGATTGGGAAGTGGTAGTGAAAAAAACAGGCAAATTCTCTGTCCTCCTGGAGCTTTCACTCTTATTGGAGGGAGAGACAATAAACAAATGAGCAAATAACTATTGATGCTATGTCAGAGTTGGGAGAATCCAAATGACTTTAAAGTTTCTGTGAAATATATGACACAAATGTTGCTTAAAAATATTTCATAAAGTTTTTAGTAAACATGGAAATTTTAGAAAAATACAAAGAAGAAAATCAAGTCATCCAACTTGGTAAAAATTAAAGTTTCCTATAATCTTATCATACAAGCTTATGCTAAAACTAACTTGATAACTGGGGGAAATGCTTGCTTTACTTCACTTACCATTTTGTGAGCATTTCTCTGTCTTTAAATAGTCTTCAAAAATATGTTTTTAATGGCTGCAAATGTTACAGACTATACAAAAACTTTAATGCTTTTGTTGTTTTTGACAGTTTTTATGACCATCATTGAACTTTATGTACATAAATTTTTGCCTCAAGATGTAGTGACAGTATAGCCTCAGCAAAAGGTGCTAGAAGTGGAATTATTTGGTCTAAATATACATATATATGTATATTAAGACATGATGTGAATAGATTTATAGAAAGGTTGCACTTCTTATTTTCTCAACAATATGAGGTATTTTTTTTAGTTTTAAAACCTCAGCCAATGCTGTACCTCAGTGATATTTTAAAATAAATTTCTGTTTACTGGTGAGGTTGATATTTTTAAAAACGGATATTATGTATTCACCTTTCTTCTGTGAATTCTTTGTCATTTGCTCTTCTTTTTTTCATTAAACTGGTAGTGTTTTTCTTTTGATTTATAAGATATTTTATGTATGAAACATATATTTGTTGCGATTTCACCCCAAATGATCATTTATATTACATTTTGTTGTGATATTTTTTATTTCAGATGTATCTTTATGTACTCAAATTTATCAATCTTTTTCTTTGTGATTTCATCTATTCCTCTTGTGCTTAGAAAATCTTTCCTATCCCGAGATCAACAAAATATTTTTATGTTTTTCTACTTTTTTTTTTTTTTTTACTTTTTAAATTTAGCTCTTTAACCTCTGTGAAATTTATTTTAGTGTATTATGTGCGATGAGGCTGTAATTTGAGCCTTTTCCAAGTAGTTCACTTTCTTAACACCATCTGTTAATAAAAGATCCATCCTTTTCCCCATAAGTCTGTGATATTTCCTTTCTCATCTATCAAATTCGCACTCGCACACGCACACGTAGATACACACAAATGGGTCTGTCTCAGGGCTTGCACTAATCTGCTTGAAGAAAGCTATTTTTAAGGTTGTGGGGGAAGTGGTGGTTCCGACACTTTCTATCCCAGATGTTGCAAAATTACAATAATTCTTGACACTGTCTTGACGGAACTGAGGAAACGAATGGTGCCGAGGCATTTAGGACCCAGGGGAAAGCCAGGCTCGGTATAGAAGGACAGAGTCTCGGGCGCACACGCCTCCTACCAAAATCACAGCCCCGTGGAGCCGGGGCTTTCATTCACAGCTTTCTAGAGAAATCTGAGCTCGAACCTGCCAGAATAGGGGATCTCACCCACCCAGCTCAGCAGCGAGGACACCTGCAGAAACACGTTCTCAAAGCCAGGCTGGGCGGCCGTGTGAAGGTATTTGTTGCCTTTTTTTCTCCCCGCTTTCCCCCGCTCTTGCGATGCCATGGCTGCGGCGTTTCAGCACTGGGGTGCGCGGACAGCTCCCATCTGCAATCCCTCCGCACTCCCTTCCTCTCGCACCCGGCTCTGCACGCCGCCGCCGTCCATCCTCCCCCTCCCGGCGCCCGCTCCGCCTGCCCTTGCTTTAGACCATCAGCACCCCCATCTCCACCATCCCCGTCATGATCTCCACCATCCCCAGCGCTGTAACTACAGTCAAAACAACTGGTCTTGTCACTTAGACAAAGCCCGGGATCCGCAGGGTAGAGGAAGGGAATCTAAGTTTTCAGGCATAGGTGGGAAACTTCAGGTGAACGACACCCCTGGAAACAAAGAGAGACGCCTGCTTCAGGGAAAGTGAAGGCAGAAGGGAGAGACCCAAGGCGGGGGAACATATGGGGCACTTGCCGGAGACCAGCAGTCAGCCAGCTGCCTTTCAGCAGATTGGGGGCTGCTTTAGTTCGGGGGTTTAACATGGCCTGGGGCCTCGTGTTATTCCGGTAAAAGAGAAAGGCAAGCTCGATCCATGTTTCTGGTTTGCCAGTGGAGCATCACCGGGGAGGAGGGTGGGGGTGGCTGATGACTCACATTCACCCACACGCCCGTTTTCCTTCCTAAGCGTTTACTGCAGAAACTCTGGAATTAAGTTTTTACGGAAATGTTTGGTAAAAGGGGGACCTCAGAGGTT
This sequence comes from Chaetophractus vellerosus, assembly GCA_004027955.1. Lineage (NCBI taxonomy): Eukaryota > Metazoa > Chordata > Mammalia > Cingulata > Chlamyphoridae > Chaetophractus > Chaetophractus vellerosus. The sequence continues at coordinate 13,210 of PVKH010008464.1, read as the reverse complement.
CACTCTGCAGCTACAATAAACATTAGGCACTGATGGTAACTTAAATGCTGTTCTCACTGGAGAGTGATATTTGTTCAAATATCTCTTCTTGTCTACTTATTTTGTTTCAGTTTTCAAATCTTAAACCTCTCTTTGAAGCAGAGGAGATAGATCCCTTGTCCAAATGGCCAAAGTAGTAATGATATTCAGAGCAGATGGCCTGGCTTTGTTCATCACTAGGCAAGGACTGGCTGGGATTTGGAAGGAGAGATCTTTGTGTGCTTTCTTAGTAATCAGGCGATAAAACACCATTTTCCTGTAATAGTAAAGGGTAATAGAGTGCAAAAATTGAAAAGGCATTTCATGTGACTGTGTTCTGCCAGGTTCTACTTGGAGAGGGCTATCATCTTCTATCTCGGCTGATGGGAAGTTGGGACATCTTTCAAATACTTGGCTAATTTCAACTTTAATATCCAACTCCAACTCATAGCACCCATTTGAATTAGCCAGGATTATCTATTTCATAAGAGCTAACAAACATCAGAAAATAAGTGCCTGAGACTGTCATATGCAAAAATCTTTTGGTGGGTGCTCATTTAATCAGTTTTCACTGACCAGCAAATTAGTGTGTTGTGGTTTTTTTTGGCAAATTGTTTTTCATAAAATCAATATCTTAATTAAAAATTAAGGTGTGGGACCATATTTTCAAATGGGGATAATGTCAGGTAACATGTAACAACCAAATTTAAACCAGAGCACAGGAAATGTATAAATCACCCTGGTACATTTAGTCTGCCTCTTTAAAGACAGTGAAGCAAGTTTCCTCTAAACCAGCTTGCTAATCATTACAAGTATTGTCAAAAATCAAGAATAGTTGCAAAAGGTATCTTCTTGAAGAAGTTTTGAGGAAGAATCCATACTCAATACTCTTCTTGAATTAGGAATAGCAGCATTATGTCAAAAGTTACTTACTGCTACTTATGACATGAATAGAGGCATAATTCCACCTGCCTGTAAAATTCACTTGCTTCTGAACTAGAACCAAGAAAACTAGCAAAAATTTTCAGTGGAATAGATTTTAGAGGAGAATAAAATTCCATCATCCAAATACTGCTCTTGGATCCATGGTGAATGAGAATAATTACAGTAAATAAGACCACGCTAGTGCCTGAGCAGCACATTTTAAAAACTCACTTATCCGGTTCAGCCCAGACAATTTTAAAAAGTGTACATGTTGACATTCTAGCTTCTTCTAACCAGAATCTCAGGCCAGGAATCCAGTGCCTCCAATTCTATTGTCTTCCTGTGCTTAATACAATTTCCTGAGGCTGGGGACATTTCAAAACAATGCTGCTTTGGTAAGATTTGCAGGCATCTGTCTCAGAAGCTGTGGCTTTCTCTGACCAGAATACTGTGCTGAGCTTATTAATTTTTGTATAGTGGCAGTATCCTGGCTTCTTTATTCATATTTTCTATTAATGTATGTTATATTTTACATAACCAAGCTTTAACATTTTTAGAATGGATTTTAAAGTGAACAGAAACCATGGCATTTTCCAGCAGAGTGGCATCATACATTTTTGTGGACATGTTCACAGAGGACTATACAGTCCTATAGGACCAAAAGACCTATAGGATTAAAAGGACTAAAAGGACTATACAGTTGGACTATAAAGTTGGAAGGCCCTTTATTGTGATCTTCATTTCCTAAACGGTGCAATTCAGAATTCTGCAGAACTAGTGATGTCTGCTGTCTTCTGCAGGCTTTACAACAGGACACTCCTTATTATCCCTGAGAAGTCTATGTGACGACTTTACTCACTCACTCATAGCACAGTTATCTTTAGTGAATAGATTCAGGCTGACTTACATCTTCTCTGCTGTTTCTGTTTCTGACTCCAGCAGAGGTGGTCCCAGAGCAGAAGAGGTACAAAAAATATGAAACGTGGCTACATGCAATCAGCCCAGAAATGCTCCCTTCAAATATCACCAAGAGAGCTCTTCCCCCACCCCCCTTCACATCCTTCTTCTAAATTTGGATTGTTTTGATTGCTGTTTATTTTGTTTAGATTTCACGGGAATAAGGTTGTTTCAGGAGAAGGTCCACACAATGAATTATTCCAAATCTGCAACCCGTAACGTCAGCCTGAAAGTTTTAACTCTCTAGGGGAAATCATGCTTAATTTCCAATCCAAGATTTTCTTAATTTAAGGGAAGTTTATGTTCTTTTGTTTGATTCTTCATGGATCAGTTTCCCACCCTACCCACAAAACTCTTCATTTATTTAGATAAGAGCATTATCCTTTTTTTTTTTTTTTTTTTTTTTTTTTTTTTTTTTTTTTTTTTTTTTTTTTTTTTTTTTTTTTTTTTACCTCTGTTGCCTGCCATATCCCTTTATCAACCCTTTATCATTTCTTCTTTGGTCAGATGTTTCTTTATGGACTTGTTATCATGTGAAATGGAGAATCAGAGACAGTTTCCTGTGCAACAGGCTAAGTTTCTATGAGCATCCTCCCTCTTGAGCATCCTCCTTCTTGATTTCAGAAGCAGCAGTAATTTCCCCATATGTATTTGAGATGATTCACTTTTTTTTTTAGGTCCTGGGGGCGGAAGAATGAACCTGGGACCTTGTTTGTGGGAAGTAGGTACTCAACCACTGAGCAACATTGGCTTCCCTGAAGTTGCTTTTTATTTTTTTCATTTGTTTGGCTTGGTGTTTGTTTTTGTTTTTTCAAGAGGCACTGGGAACCTAACCCGGGACCTCCCATGTGGAAGGTGTATGCTCAACTGCTTGAGCCACATCCGCTCTGAGATGATCCACTCTTGTATTTTAGACCCTTTAGCCAAATCTCTAATTTCTAGATGCTGCACAGACCACTCAAGACTGCCTTCTCCAGCTCTGCTCCTTAGAATAGCATCACTTCAATTCAGCTTCTTTTATTGCTCAAATGTCTTGAGTGAAGTTCCATTCCTTTATGTGTATCCGGTACATAGTGTATCCAGTGTTCACTATTTTATAGCTTTGGAGGAAGTTGGAAGGAAACTGTGGGCCTGGAAATGGCAAGCTGGGTGTTCTCCTCACAGGCTTTGTAAGTAAAAGGCCTCTAATCTCATGTGAAGTCAAAAGAAAACAAATTAAAAGAACATGAGATTTTTCTCTTTCCTTTATCTCTTCCTCCTTGCCTCCCTCATGTACCTTCTCTTGTTTTCTTCTTCCCTTCCTCCTTCCATTTGGTTGATATGTAAAGCATGTAAAAGTCTATGAAAACAGGTAATGGGGTGATTATGATTAGATGTTTTGAGTATCATTGCTCCAAGAGGAATGAGTACTTTGGGAGTGCTTTCACTCTCTCCTCTAGGACAAGGCATCCCTGCTGCCCACAGATAGTATGTACTCTAACCTCAGGGCAAATTCATCTCCCTTCTCAACCTCTTTGATTCATTACATATTCTCTACACCTGTGCTTCTCAAACATTAATGTACATATAAATTGCTCGAGGATTCTGTTACTGATTCAGTAGACCTGGGTGGGTCCTGAGATGGGTTCTGTATTTCCAGCAAGTTCCCAGATGCTGTTGATGCTGCTGATTCATGGAAGCAAGGACAAAGTACAGTTTTTTCCCTTTTTATAGCACCCTTACCTTTACATCTGATTATTAAATAATGGCATTTACGTTAAAACAAAACAGAAACCGTTCCAGGTTCAGAGGCAATAAGAGTTCAGAAATAGCATCTTCAGTTGGGGAGCAAGGTTATACAAACAGCCCCTTTCCTCCCACCCCTCCCTAAGCACACTGCTGTGCTTCACTTCACCTTGAGGTTTTCTTGCTGCTGCTCTCTTCCACCCAATAATCCTAGAAGAATGGTCCCATTCTCATGGATGTGCTGGGAAAAACAGAAAGGAAAGGGGCAAGTGCATTTAATACACATCGTTGGGTATGCCCTGCCATGCTCAGACTTTTCCAGCTCTCCTTCCTTGGAAAAAGAGTCCATTCTCAGAAAATACCCTCTTCCTTTGAGAAAAGAATGGCCAAGTATAGTTTTTTCCCCTCCCATTGCTACTTCTGAGAAACACAGTTAATCTGCTAAAATCTGGGTATTGACTGCCAACAACTTCTTACAGTCATAGTTTAAATGGAATGGAAAATCTTTCCAGTCTTATTTTTTTTTATTTCAATAAGTATTTTTCCTCTATGACTCTCTTTATTCAAAATACAATGAGATGTAAGGTAAAATGTTGCTTCAATTAAAACCTTTTCCAACCTAAACAATGAGGAGGCAGAAAATTCCCATGTCTTCCCTAGCAATTGGCTTTCCCTTTAATTCCTTGCATCATTCTTCTAAAAGCAAACTAAAAGAATAAAAGCTGTGTAGATTGCTCTAGAATGCAGGACACAATCCTCTATTACATGGGCCTGCTTCATCTGAGTCCCAGTTATTTTAACTCTGAGCTGACTTCTATTTTGGGAAGAAGTTCTCAGTGTCTCTACTCTGATGGAATCCATTCTCATTTCCTTTTTAACCTTTCTTAAAAGCAGGAACAAATGGGAACAGGTGACTGTGTGCTTGGTTGCTATTTTAAAAAGAGCCAAGGGAATCTACATGGTGAATATTTATGTGGCAAGGGTAAGCCCTGGGCTAGGCCTGAGCTAAAGGTGACAGAAGGTTGACTGCAAGCCAGTGGTTGAATTCTGGTCACTATACACTTTCAGATGATTAAATTTCTCTTCTTTATCCTCCAAGGCTATTCTCCCTGCCCTGGTACCGATGCTTCATATCTGCATGTTGGCTAATTTGATAGGAAGTCAATGGAAGTACTTAGGGAAGTCCTACAGGAACTGATGGTCAATATGAAAATTGGCCAGTTGGAAAAGAGTCTCCTTTCTGGTCAGCACCAAAGAATAATGAAATCACCCAACCTCTGAGATTTAAATGTAGGCTACACTGGCAGGAAGAGAGCACATAATCTTTCAGGAAAGAGTTCAAATAGAGTTATACTTTTATTTTTTTTAAAAAAAGATTTTTCTTTGCTCCCTGTGATTTTCAGTTTTAGTCTAGATGTATCAGCAGCATCTATTTTTATTTCGATCAGTATAAAATTTCCTTTTGGCATTCCTGGGGAAATGCATATTCAGTTGAAAAATTTGAAGCAAGATTTTAGAAAGGTGGAGAGCTATAAGGGTAACCTAATTCAATGTACATGTAAAACCTGGAAACATAAATTTCACCTTTACTGATGGATGAGTTTGTTATATTTTCATGTAGGGAGTTTTATCACTGAGATTCATTTTCCTTACTCTCCGTGAAAGAGAAGCCTACAAAACAAATGAGAATAGTTTTCATTTTGTATTAATATTAATTTACATTTATGCATACTTAAAATTTTTCATAATCAAAACACTGAGGAACCATGCAACTTTGTGTCACTGCTCATTAGATATCAATGTTCTTACATTTCAAACAGTACTGAGACTTCTTAGGCGTCACACCTAAGTATTATTCTTCTGACCATGACAATAATATCCTCTTTCCTCCCCAAATTTGGTCAATTTTATAGCACTCCTTAGCTATCTTCCTTAGCACTGATGGTGTGTGTGTGTGAGAGAGAGATGGGCACTGGTTGGAAAAGGCAGGGCAGTCATGGACAGGACATGAGCTTTGCATCAGGTGAGTTTGGGTGCAAATCTTTACTCTTCCACCCATACTTAGTGAATCCAAATCTCAGATATTTCCTTTGCCTTAAAAAAGCAGAGTCATAACCTAACATTAAGGGTTTGTGTGGAGAATAAATCATATAATACCAAAGCCCTTGGCAAATAAACTAAATGGATGTTTGTTTTTCTTCCCAGCTTTAACACTAGCTTGTTGTGTGACATTAGGCAAGTCACTTAGTTCTTCTCTGTCTCAAAATTCCTTTATTTACCTGGAGGCAACATAATTTTCATATCAGCAAGAGTGTTAGAGTTGATGTAAAATGGAGCTTTTCATTTCCAAAGCACTTTTGCCTACATTATTTCACATGATCTTCAGCATGTCCCAGGGAATTATCTTTCTTCTACTTATACTGCAGGATCACTGTAACAATAAAAAAGATAATTGAGTAGAATGCTTTGATATAATACATCTACACCCATACATATTTGTAGGCAAGACCCTACTATTATTCTGATTGTCGCCCACTATTTTAATGTGTATCCTTAAGAAGATCATGAAACAAATGAGAGTATTAAATTATAAAATAACCAAAATTGATTTCATTAGAAGTGCTGTACTTTCTGAAAGAATTTTCCCACCAAGATTGATCCCTGAAGACTAAGGTGTGTGTTTGTGGGCATGCATCTGTGCAAATGTACTTTCTAAGACTGATTTCTGTATGAAGAAATAGTCACATAGATTTTTTCTAATGCAAACTTGAGATGAAGCAAGAGTTTGGAATCTATGGATGTCATGATTTCAAATATCACACAACATGGAGACTTTTCCTTCCCCTCATTAAAAAAAATGCCACTGCATAAATTTCTAGTCTATTAGGGAAGCCACAGATTAGAGGTAGAAGTCGCCTTTACCTTGTTCTTCTAAAAGGGTGCTGCTGAGTAATTCTTCATATTTTTGGAACAATCTATAAATCCAGAATCATTTGGGACCCAACCAGCAGTGGGACCAATGGTTTCTGGTGCTCACATGAATCTGCCTTAATTGCCCTTTGTGGTTATCAAGCACATTTCAAATCCTTGGCGTGCTTGGTGTTCTACCAAGCATGGTGAAGACTCAATCCTTTTTCTATTTTTTGATCTGGAAAAAATATAAGGGAAGACCAAAAAGTAGTGAGAGCTGGAAAAAGCATAGACAGCTAGATTTTATCACCACTACAGCCATCTTCCAATGAAGAAATGAGGATAAGATGGTAAGTAGACATCTAGTACTAGGCTACCTAAGAAAATCAGTTAACCCATTTGGCATACCTTGGCTCTGTAGAAGATTGAATGATGTCCCTGACAAAAGACATGTTCAAATCTTAACCTCTGGTCCTGTGGGTATGAGCCCATTTATAAACAGGATCTTTTTTTGTTTGTTTGTTTGCTTGTTTTTAAATGGTGACTTTTGATAAGCAGATATTATTTTGTTGTTGAAGTCTAAGTCATCATGTTTTTCTTTTATGGTTAGTGCTCCTTGTGTTCTGTCTAATAAATCTTTGCCTGCCCAAAGGTCACAACGATATTTTTCTCTTTTATTCTAGAATTTTTATATTTTTAGCTTTTATATTTTTATCATTTACCTTGAACTACTTTAATTTTTAAAAACTTTTTATTGTAGTAACAGATATACAACTCAAAATTGCCCATTTCAACCACTTTCAGTTGTACAATTAAGTGGCTATTAATTTCATTCACAACATTATGCTACTATCACCAATACCCATTACCCCAACTTTTTCATTACCTCAAACAGAAGTTCTGCATCATGAAGCAATAACTCCCTCTTCTCTCTAGCTCCCCCAGTCCCTGATAATCTATAATCTACTATCTGTCTCTAGGAAAATTTGTTCTTCTAGATATTTCATATAAGCCAGACCATACAATATTTGCATTTTTGAGTCCAGATTTTTTCAGTCAACATCATGTCTTTAAGGTTCATTCATATTATAGCAGGTATAATAACTTCATTCCTTTTTACATCTGAATAATATTCGTTTGTGTGTATATACACATTTTGTTTATCTCATCATCTATTGATGGACCCTTGGGTTGCTTCCACCTTTTAGCTGGTGTGAATAATGCTACCACAAACATTGTTGTACAAATATCTGTTTGAGTCCCTGTTGCCAATTCTTTGGAGTATATTTCAAGAAATGGGGTCTCCAGGTCATACAATAATTCTATATTCAATTTTCTGAGGAACCATTAAACTGATTTCCACAGTGGCTGTACTCTTTTCCAATGCCACCAGTATGTATAATTTCTATGCATCCTCACTAACACTTTTCATTTTCTGTTTTTTTAAAATAATAGCTATCCTAGTGGGCGTGAAGTGGTATCTCATTGTGGTTTTGACTTGCATTTCCACAATGACCAATGATGGTTTTCAATTTTTCATGTGCTTTTTGGCCATTTGTATTTCTTTAGAGAAATGCCTATTCAAGTCCTTTGCTCATTTTGATTGGACTGTATGTCTTTTTGTTGTTGATTTGTAGCAATTCTTTATATATTCTGGATATTAAACTCTCACCACATAAGGGTTCACAATTATTTTTTTCCTATTCTGTAGGTTGTCTTTTCACTTTATGATAGTGTCTTTTGATGTTCTTTCCTATTCTGTAGGTTTTTTCACTTTCTGATAGTGTCCTTTGATGTACAAACATTTTTAGCTTTGTTCAAGTCTACTTTACCTATTTTTCTTTTTGTTGCTTGTGGTTTTTATGTCATACCTAAGGAATCACTGTCAAATCCAAGGTTATGAAGGCTGTCCCTGTGTTTTCTTCTAGGAGTTTTATGGTTTTTTAGCTATTATGAGTTTGGAATCTATGGATGACATGGTTTCAAATATCACACAACATGGACACTTTTCTTTTATGTCCTTGATCTATTTACTGTTAATTTTGTCTATGGTGTCAGGTATGGGTCCAACTTCATTCTTTTGTAATTGGATACCAGTTTTCCCAACACCATTTGGTGACGAGACCATTCTTTCCCCAATTAATATACTTAGCATCTTTGTCAAAAATTAGTTCACCATAAAGGTATGGGTTGGTTTCTGAAGTCTCATTTCTATTCCATTGATCTATACATCTATCTTCATGCCTGCAACACACCGTTTTGATTCCTGTGGCTCTGTAGGTAAATTTTGAAATCAGAAAGTATGAGACTTCCAACTTTGTTCTGTAAATAGGACCTTTGAATATGTTACTAGTTAAGGTGTAGCCAAAATTAATGAGGGTGGGCCTTAAACAGATATGGCTGAAGTCCTTATAAGAAAAGGAAATTGGACATGGAAAGAGGAAACCAAAGGAGGAGACACAAAAAGATAGAACCCCATGTGATGAAGGATTGCTGGAAAGCTACAGACTTTGGAGAAAGCATCTCCTTGATGACATCTTGATTTGGAGCTTCTAGCCTCCAAAATTGTGAGCTGATAAACTCCTGTTGTTTAAGCCAAAGAGTGTGTTATTTGTCATAGCAGCCCTGGCAAACTAAGACAAGCTCATAGAACAGTAAATTTGGAAAGGATTTTAGGGAAGGAGAGTGGGGTTCTGAGAAGAAAGGTGACTTGCTAAAAGCCATGTAGCTAATATTAGTAAATATTAGATGTCTTTGCTACTATTAGAGGCAGAAGACCATAGCAGTAAAGAGCGTGGTATTTGGAGAAAGATTACTTGGATTTGAGCCCAGTTTTGTCTCTTTCTAGTTTTGTTCCTTGGGCAGGTCATTATTCTTTCTGTGCTTCAGTTTCTCCATCTGTAAAATAGAGATAATATTCTCATTTAATACAGTTGTTCTATGGATTAAATATTGGCCTAGTCTCCTAGGGCTTCTATAACAAAGTACAGCAAATCAGGCAGCTTAAAACAACAGAAATTTATTGCTTTACAGTTATGGAGGCTAAAAGTCTGAAATCAAGGTGTTGGCAGGACCATGCTCCCTCTGACACCTGTAGAGGAGAATCCTCCCTTGCCTCCCTCTAGCTTCTGGTGGTCATCTCTTTGGAGAGCCTTGGCTTGTGGCAGCATCACTCCAATCTCTGCCTCTGGGGTCACAGAGTCTTCCCCTCACTGTGCCTCTCTCCCTGAATCTTTAAATGGCTTTCTCTGTTCTCCCTCTGTCTGTGTGTCTACATTTCTTTTTCTTGGAAGGACACCAGCACATTGAATTATGTCCCACCCTCAGCCACTTTGGCCTCATCTTGACTTATCACATCTTCAAAGATACTAATTCCAAATAAGGTCACATTCACAGGACTGGGAGTTAGGACTTGAACATATCTTTTTGAGGGACACAATTCAATCCATACAATATGGTAACATATAGAAACAGATTATGCAAGTGGCTTGACACAGAATAACCTCAGCTGTGATAAATAATAAATGACATCTCTTATTATTATTCATACCACCAGTAAAGGAACTACTCGCACTTCTTCATGTGATAATATGTCCAATTTGCTCTTTAACACTTGTTTGACCAATTCAGAAAAGTTAAAAGAGAACCAAGTCCTACATGTAAACAAAAGATTGCGTGATACCCAATCAGTTAAAAACGTGACATCCTAGAGAACATTCTTGTATCGCACCGCATTTTCAGTGCCCTAAATATTCGTTGAAATTGTTATTTAAGTAGCAGTCCATTCTGACATCTGAAATGAAGGATAAACCTTTAATGGGAGATACCTATTTCATTCTAAATATGAAACCTAGTGACCCAGGATTGGCTATTCTCTCCCAGAAACATCTACTCTATGCTGAGCACAGAGTAAAGATATAGAGAGAAGCAAATTTATTTCGGATAGTATAGATTGGAAGCATAGCCATGTGTGGAAGCAGGCCATGAAAAATGCAATTTCAACTCTCCCCTTGAACCCATGGTAATTTATCTTGGAAACATTGTTGAATTCCCTGAACTGTAAGGTAAGTCACCTGCTCCAAGCAGCTTTAAATCTTCTGTGGTGGAATGAGCCTTGCTATGCCCTGCACTCTTAATGCCTTGCTCCATGACTTGGAACTGTGAGCATTACCCAGGAGCCTTCAAGAAGGCAATGATCTGAAAATGCAATGTGCCCAGGCAATGTTTTTCTAGGGGAACAAGAAATTTGTAGATAAGAGAGGAAATTAAAAGTCTGCTGCAACTTCATCATTTAGGGGAAACGTTCTGGAGATAGCAAAGTAGAGGGAGAAACTCCACTTATTATTCACTAATTCCAAAAAGCAGTTGACTACTTTGTTTAGTCAGCTTTCTCTATATTATCGAGAACCTACTGTGTGGCAGGTACTGCTCTAGGCACTCAGGCTACAGCAGTGAATACAACAGAATCCCTCTGTGTGGCACTAGCCCCCTTTGTGCCAGGCACTGGTACTTGAAGATACACAGATGAACTTGTCTGTAAGGAATTCAGACTAAAGAGGGGGAGAAAAAAAATGGCAATGAAATGTGGTGTCATAAGAACTGTGGGGACACATATGAGGGGGCCTGAATCTGGCCTTTGAAGGTCATGACAAGGTTTCCTGGGGAGGATGACCTCCAGGCCAAATGCCAAAGGGTAAAGTGGAGTTAATCAGTGGCCATTCTAGGCAGAGAGGGCAGCTTTAGCCAAGGCCAACAGAGACAAGAAGGAAGAGCAACTACTCTGTGTGGCTGCATGGCTGGAGAGGCGAATCTGTAGAGAAAAAGCGGAACCCATGATGAAGTCTTGGAAACCACAGTACATACTTTTATACTTTATCCTAGGACAATGGGACGCTATTGATTGATTTTAATCAAGGAGTGATGCAAGCAGATTTCAATTGCGATAGAGAGAATGGATTTGAACAGGTCAAGTTTGGCAGCCAGGACACCAGCTAGGAGGATGCTGCAGGAGTAAACAGATGAGAGGTGAAGTGGGCTGAATGGAGAGAGTAAAATTGGGGGTTGAAAGAGGTGGACGGATTTAAGAAATATTATGAAAGTGATTGCCTGGATGTGGGTGGTGGGAGAGAGGCTGGAGTAACGGCTGACTCCCAGGCCTCTAGCCTGGGAATCTGCAAGGAAGATGATGCCATAGACTAAGAGATGGAGGTGGAGGAACAAATCCAGGATGAGGAATTATGATGAGTTCAATTTGGAGCATATTGAATTTGTGATGTTTATGGGACATCTAAGTGGAGATGTTCAGTAGGCAGATGGATATATAGCCTGAATATCAGGAGAGAGAGATGGACTGAAGTTATCTGTATATAGATAATCAAATCATGGGGCAGGAACCTAGAAACATACCAGCATTGAAGTGATGAGCCCAGAAGGGGATGGCTGAGTAGGTATGGCCAAAATGCTAGAAGAAAAATCAGGGCATTTAGAGTCACAGAAAAGAACGGGAGAATGGGTGAGAGAGAGAAGTAATCAACGTCAGATCTTGAATGGGTACTGAAATTCGTCTGTTGGATGTAGCAGCAAAGAGGCCATGCATTGGTAGGATGCCTGTCTGCCTGGCTTTGCTTGGAACTGTCCCAGGTTATGTCTGTCGTTCCAGCATTGTTACTGCTAGTGTCTAGGTTTGGATATTCAACTATGTGATCTTTCCTGTTATTGGGGACGTTGGCCACAGCAGTTTCAGCAGCATGTCAAGGATAGATTGCAGTGGATGTAGGGGTCACTTGGAAGAGGAAGACATCAAATGAGGCAATTTTTGAAGGGTTTGTGGCGAGACTATTACAGAGGGAATTTTAACTTCAGATGCACATTGAATTAGGTAGATTTTTAAGCTTATTCCAATCCTGGGAATCTAAGATTGTATTTCATAATCCTTTTTTTTTTTGCTTTTACTCTTCTGGGCACTTAAAATCAGTGAGAAGCAAGACTCTGTTCTATTTCTTGTTTTATATGCTACAAAGCTAAGTGCTATTTTCATTAAAATTACCTTACAAAGCCAACATTTTATAAATAAAATTATTATTATTTGGATATAGTGAAAATGAATGTCCATTATTTGAACTGTTTTTTTATCTCCCCCGAGGTCTGGAAAGCAATATAAAGCAGATATATGTGAGTTGATTGTCTCCCCTAAAAAATTACTGCTAGTCTTCAACCACACAGGTTAATTATTTTGTCTTTTAAGTTATTTTAAGTGATAAAACATTATAAATAATAATTAGATGGAGAGTGAATATTCTATCTGTTATTGCAGATACTGTGACCTATGAAGCTAGGGGAAAAAATCCATGCTTCCACATTTATTTTTATTTTTTTAGAGTGTTTTTTACATTTAAAAAATTTTATTATTAGATATCCCCTCTCTCCTTTCTGCTTGTTTTCGCTGTGTTGATTTTTTTCGTTCTTCTGTGTCTGCTTGTCTCCCCACTGTTGCTCACCGGGCTCACCAGCTCACCGGGCGGCGGCCTTGTCTGCTCGCAGGCGGCTTATCCTGCTCATGGGTGGCTTGTCCTGCCCGCAGGGGCTTGTCCTGCCCATGGCGGCTTTGCCCTGCCTGTGGCGGCTTTGCCCTGCCATGGCAGCTTGCCTTCTCAAGGTGGTCTGCCCGCTCAAGGAG
>PVKH010008463.1:0-19469 GCA_004027955.1 Chaetophractus vellerosus | reverse complement strand
GATGAGTTCCTGGGAGAAGTTCGCTGTCAAACGACGAGCTGGGAAATTCTCTCCGAATGTTGAAATCAGTTCCCTTTTATAAGCAGTCAACTGAATGGATAACAGCGTCATCCATTCTTCATCCAATCTTGCTGATTGATGCAGATACAATTAGCCCCAGGCTTGCTGGACCCAACAGCTGGGCACAATTACCTGGCCCAGTTGACACATTTGCCTAGCCATCACATGGTGGAAGGGTGGTGTATGGGAATTCTGCACATTATGAATGATTGTTTTGTAATCTAACAACTTATCTAATTATATAAATACACCAGTGCAATACAACAGCAGATTTTAATAGATGAAATAATCAGCAAAACAGTAGACAGAAAAACAGAAAAAGTATGGAAAATTTAAGCAGAACTTCAGGGATTTGAATGATAGCACAAAACACACAAATGTATGTGCTTGGTACCCCAGAAGGAGAAGAGGAGGGATAACAGACAGAAAGAATATTTGAGAAATAATGTCCATAAATGTCCCAACTATTATGAAAGACTTAAATACCCATTAATGTGTTTAATGGACTCCAAACAGAATAAATCCTAACAGATCGAGTATGCAATGTGTGAAACACATAGCTATCAAAATGACAAATGCCAAAGATAAAGAGAAAATTCTGAAAGCAGGAAGAGAGAAAAGATTTCTTGCAAAGAAGGGTTCTACAATGATACTAAATGGTAATTTCTCATTAGAAACTATGGAGGCAGTAAGGCAGTAATATGATATCTTTATGGTACTGAAAGAAAAAATGCCAAGAAAAAAGTATTTATCCAGAAAAAAATGTTTGTCAAAACTGAGAGAAAGTTTAAAATATTTGCAGATAATCAGAAACTGAGAGAATTTTTCATAAGAGACTAGCTGTAAAAGAAGTACTACATAGAGTTCTGCAAGCTGAAAGGAAAAGAGGAGAGAATGGCTTGGAGTAATGTGAAGAAATGAAGATAATCAGAAATGATAACTACAAAGGTAAAAAGAGAGACAAAAAAAAAGATTTGACTTATAAAACCCAAAGGATAAAATTGCTGATATAAGTACTACCTATACAATAATAACACTGAATATTAATAGATTAAACTCCCCAATTAAAAGACACAGATTGGCAGAATGGATTAATAGACTTTAAATGAAAAAATTTTTAAAAAGTCATCAGATTGTAAAAGGAAGGAAAACACCATATTTGTAGGTGATATGATTGTATATTAAGAAAGCTGATGAAATTACCATAGGGCTGGCCATATAGCCCAGTGGATAGGGTGCCAGTATATCACATGGGAGGCCCTGGGTTCAGTTCCCAGAGACCTCTCCTAGTGGGCAGACCACCTTGAGAAGGGCAAGCCACCATGGACAGGCCAGAGCCACCATGGGCAGGGCAAAAAGCTGCCACAGACAGGGTAAAGCTGCCATGGGCAGGGCAGCTCGCCTGCGAATGGAGTGCAGCCAGCCACCCATGAACAGAAGCAGAGCCAGCCATGAATGGAAGCAGAAGCTGCCCACAAGCAGGGAAAGCCATGCCTGCGCAGTGACCCGCCTCGGGGCATCGCCGCAATGGGGGGGAGGGGAGATATGTAATAAAATAAAATAAATCTTAAAAAAAAAGAAATTACCATAAAGCTGCTAGAAATAACTGAGTTTAGCAAGTTTGAAGGTCACAAGGTCAATGTATACAAATAAATTTTATTTCCATTTGCTAACAATGAACCATCAAAAAATATATATATATAAATTAACATTTACCATAGTATCACAAACGTTAAATACTTAGGGATTAATCTGAAATAATTTGAAGACATGTATAATGAACCACAAAACAATCCTGAGAGATTTTAAAGAGTTCTCTATAACTTGAAATACAAATTGGGGTCATATTTTGTAAATCTATATATTGTCAAGATGCCATTTATTTCAAAATAATTGTACAGATTAAAATCAATCCCAATCAAAATCCTGGCAGAGCTTTTCGGTTGAAATTGACAAATTGTTCATAAAATTCATTTAGAAATATCACAAGAGAAATAATAAAGGAATGAAAGAAAAAAAAACTAAATTGGCCAACACATCTTTGAAAAATAAGAAAACAATTGGAGGAGCAAAATACCTAATTTAAGACATAAAATTGGAGTAATCAAACTAGTGTGTTATTGGTGGAAAGAGGAACTAGTTGATGAAACATTGAAAAAAGTTCTGAAATCAATCCTGTGTGTGTGTGTGTAACTGACTTTTGAAAAAAGTACAAGGACTATTCAGTGGAGAAATGAGAGTATATCAAGAAATGACACTAAATCATTTGGACCCATATGAATAAAAAGTCTTTGATCTAGACATTTTATCTCATAAAAAAAACTCAAAATGATCATACACATAAATATAAAGATAAAACTATAAAACTTGTAGAAGTAAACACAGACAAAAAATCTCTTTGACTTTATGTTAGATACAGATATTTTAGGTAAGTAAACAGAAAATCCCTCCATAGTAAATAATTTATTTTAGTAAACAATTACTATATTGGATTTAAACAAAATTAAAGCTTTCACCCTCAGAAGGACATTGTTAGGGGAATGGTAAGACAAACTACAGCCTAGGAAAAATCATTTTCAAATCAGATTTCATGAATACACATGCATTCACAATACACAACATATTCCCAGATCTCATTCATAAGAAAATTAATAATTTAATGAAAACTTATAAACAATATATTTGAACACACAATTCACCAAACATATACAGATGGCAAATAAAAATGAAAAATATTTTTAACACCATTTGTCATGTGCGAAATTCAAGTTAAAACCACAATGTGATATCTCTATGCACTTTTTAGAATGGCTTTTAATACTCAGAAACTGGTGGTAGGAATGAAAACTAGTAAAAACTGTTTGGATATTAGTATAGAAATTTCTTAAAAGATTAAATATACTCTTACTATATGATCTATCTATTCCATTCTAACGTATTTACCTAAGAGTAATGAAAGCTTAAGTTCATATAAATGCTTGAATACAAATATTCAAAAAACGTTATTTGTAGCAGCCTCAATCTGGAAACAACTCAAATTTCTAAAAAAGGTGAGATGTTAAGTGAATATCTAATTATCTAAACAATGCAATATTATTCTGCAATAAAGAGGAATCAACTATTTACACAAGCTACAATTTAGATGAATCTCAAAATTATGCTGAGTGAAACTAAGAAACCAAAAATAAACTAAACAAACAAAAAAACTACTTACTGCATAATTGAATTTATGTTAAAATCTTGGAAAAGGTGATAAGAGGTTTCCTGGTGAGTAAAGGGGTTGGGGGAGGGACATAAATGAAGCATTATAACAGGATCCAAGGAAGCTTTTAGTGTGATCAGAATAATGTTTATCTTAATTATAGTGATGGTTTCACCAGTGCATATAAATATCAAACATAAAATGCATGCATTAAATGCACATAGTTATTGAATGCCAATTAAAGATTAATAGTGCTGCTTAGAATTTAAGAATGAAATCTTTCTATTTCATTAAATCTTCATTCTATTATGAAAATTCTTGATTATTAATTTAGCTAACTATAAAAATTTTAAGTAAAATATTTATGGCTTCTTTTCTTTTGGGACATGTCCACATCTGTTTTTGGTGAATTGTATTCAAATTTCTA
Source organism: Chaetophractus vellerosus (assembly GCA_004027955.1). NCBI lineage: Eukaryota > Metazoa > Chordata > Mammalia > Cingulata > Chlamyphoridae > Chaetophractus > Chaetophractus vellerosus. The sequence continues at coordinate 15,780 of PVKH010008463.1, read as the reverse complement.
TAGATTTTTAAATAGTAGTAGAACATTATCTTCAATTATTACTTGACAGAGTTTAAGATGATCTATAATGTGAAGTAACATAACCTATGAATACTTATCCATCCAATCATCCATTCTTCCAGTTTATATTTTATTCACCAAAAGTCCTACAATTTATATTTCTTATTTGACAGAAAAGGGTAATGGAAATATGCCTTATCTTCTAGATTACATACTTCAGCAATTAAACAAAAACTCTCCAAAATATCATAGTCCTAAAATGCAATCCACATCAGCAGCACTGATTTTGAGCTAAATACAGGATGATTCATGTGAGCCATGGCAACCAAAATCAGCAAGAGAGATTCTGCTTTCTCTTCTTCAGAGCTTGCTTGACATCTTTGTTCCTTGGGTTGTGTATCAGGAGGTTCAACATGGGAATGATAATAGTGTCAAGGATGGATGCTACTTTACCTTGCTCCATAGAGGAGAAGGCAATGGGTTGTTGATACATGAAGAAAACAGTACCAAAATACAAGCACATGTCAGTCAGGTTGGAGGTACATGTGGAGAAAGTTTCCTGGCATCCTTGTACTATATGAGTCATCAGGGTGGTTGAGATGATGTAGATACATGAAACCAAGACACAAGAATGTTAATGACAATTATGGAGCCACATAAGACAAGAAGAACCAATTGGTATATAAAGGTATTTTAACATGTAGGGACAAGGGGAAGCATCAAAGGAAAAAATGATTGATCTCATTTGAGCCACAGAAGGACAACTTAAGGGTCATTGTTGTTTGAGTGATGGCATGCTCTACACCCCATAAGTAGGACCACACCACAAAAAGTACGCAGACACTGTGAGACATGCTAACAGAAAATAGGAGAGGTTTACATTTGGCAATGAAGTGGTCATAGGCCAGAGTAGACAGAAGGAAGTCCTCCATGGTACAGAAAAGAGACAGGAAGAAGAACTAAGTAGCACACCCACAGAAAGAAACTGTGTGGTCTTCTTTCAAGAAGGTTATCAGGCCCTTGAGTGCAATTGTGGAAGAATAACAGATGTTCATCAAGAAATGGATTTGGATGAAGGAACACATGGGAGTATAGAGGTGGGTGTCAGTCCTGGTAATTACAATCTGACCAAAGTTCCCAACCACAGCCAAGATGTACAGGATCAAAAAGATGAGAAATGGCATGATCTGCCTCCCTATATCCCCTCTGAATCCAAGTAGAACAAACTCTGAGACAGGCATAATATTTGCCATTTTGTTATTGGCTGATCTTTTCTATCTGACTCAAGGGCCAGTACTCTTGGTTCCCACATTGATCACTTTTGCCTTTGATCCACTAACTGAAATCTATAGAGATGACAGTATATAAGGTCACATGAAGTTTTTACTTGGATTATTACCTTTTTATGCAAAACATTCCTTGTACCCATTAGAATTCCACCAAAATCTGAGTTATCAGTAATAAAGTCAAATTCTGTCTAGGTTAATATTGATGATTTTGGAAAGTGAGAAATAAAAGTATATAGTTCTATCACTTTTATTAACTAGTTTGTGTAACAGAAACCTTGAAAGAGATGATTGCCTAGATGCATTCATTACTAATATTATCTGATTTTCTTTTCCATTTTCCCATAGTGTCATGAACTGATTCTTTATATCTGAAAGTAAGGTGGGAAAATCTAATGTAACATTATACATGGATGTCACAATAGTTACAGTACTTTGTCATCAGAAAATGCTAACTTTTAAATTAGAGAATAGTTAAGGAAATGAGACTGTGGAAAATTACTGTGATATTATGGTGTGTACACTTAATTCTATATCAGGGAATACATTTTGCACTCTTATTCTGCCAATAGTTCAATGAAAAAAAGTTGAAAGTGCTTGGTAGTGGTATTCCATAATGAAATGGATCCAGTAGATTTCCCATATCAACCAGGGTCTTAATCTGTTTATATATAATATCTTATTTAACATTTATGAAAATCATATGCAGAATTTGGTATAGTTACTCTCATTTTAGAAAAGAAAAATGAGACTCAGTGAGTAAGACAATTTACCCAAGTTCACACAGTTATTAAATGGGGTAGCCATAATTTGAACTGTTAATTTGTCTACAGAGCCAATGCCATTATGCCTACTTATTAGATAAGTGAATAAAATATTTACACTTAAATACTTTGGTTTTTTAAAAATGAAATTGAATATTTTTTTCCTATCATACATGATACACTCTTATTTTAATTTTGCATCAGAGGTCCTCAAATAAAGACTTTTAATCTACTGCTTGTAGGAAGATTTCCTTTTAGATTCTTGTGTTAAATAAATGCATTCTCTGGGTGATATGCCATAGAAAAGCAATGGAGCATTGTGATTAAAATCAGGTACTGTGGTGCCAGAAGCTTTTGGTTCAAATACATTTGCTTCACACTATGTGTTTCTGTATTTCAGTACCCAGAAAAAAACATCGATAATAAAAGTTGTACTTGTTTGTGAGTATTAAAAATATTTTATAGATAAAAGCACAATGAAGAGTTCCTGGCATATCATAACTTTTGTCTTTAAATCATTAATTTTACCACCTATTATTACCCAATGGGATTTCAATTGCGATCTACTGTCTTCACATATTAGTTTGAGTTTATCAGTAAGTTGTGATTGATTTGGATTTCCACTGAATTAGTGTGCCAATTAACTGAATAATTTACAGGGACTTCCCACAAACATTTTATATTTTCAATAAAATAAACATGTGATTGTACTGTGTGCCTTCCTTCTTTTCCTTGCTATCTCCCTGTGTTTAATCAATTCCACATTTAGGAATAACCACACAAAATTCCATAAAACATTTTTCCAGAAACAAGAATGAAGATTAAAACATAAACTGATAGAAACCAACCCAGAGGAATACTGGCCATTGAAAATACTAGGAATAAAAGGGAACTTTAAATCAACTTTCTAATAGGCTCAATTATCAAAAGGAAACCATTGACAAATAACTAAAGAAACTAGAAAACTAATGCAGGAAATACTAGAATGTGTATAAAGAGATAGAAGCCATGGGAATGAGAAAAATAGAAATTCTGGAGCTTAAAATGAATGAAATGAGAACTCGCAGTAGGGGTTCAACAGCAGATTTGAGTAGGAGGAACAAATCAGTGAACTAGAAGAAAGGAAAACTGAAATTACCTATTATGAGGATCACAAATATAAAAGGAGTAAGAAATAACTGACATTAAGGGACCTGTGCAACAAACACCAAGAGAACCAACATACATATTATGTGAATCCCAGAAGGAGATAAAAGACATAAAAGAATAAGGAGAATATTTGAACAAATGGCAGAAAATTTTTCAAAAATTTGAAGGAAAACATATATCTACATATCCAAGAATCTTCACAAACTTCAAATAAGATAATTCAAAGATATCCACAATAAGGCTTGTTATATTTTTTTAAAAAAACTGTCCAGAGCCAAAAACAGAGAAAGAATCTTTAAAAAATGAAAGCGGCTTATTACTTTCAAATGATACTATAGGACTAGCAGCCAGTTTCACATTGGAAGTCATGGATAAGGAATGGCAGTAAGATGACATATTTAACTTGTTGAAAGAAAAAAAAATGGTCAAAGAAGATTTCTATATCTACCAAAGTTACCTTCCAATTTGAAAGGGATATTAAGAAAAACCCAGGTAAAGAAAAGCTGAGGGAGTACATTATTAGTAAATCTACCCAGCAAAATGGTGAAAGGCAGCCTTCAGGTTGAAAAGGAAGGACACTATATTGCAATGCAATAAAAAAATGAAGAAATGGATATTTCTGTTAAAGATAACTACAGAAGTAAATATAAAATACAAAATCCAGTATAATTGTATTTTTGGTTGATAAATCCACATTTAACTTCCTGCATGATTTAAAAGACAAACTCATAAATAATTATATGTACATGTTATTGGGAACACAAAGAATAAAGATGTAACAATAACATAAAGGAAGTACTAGCTTTGTAAGAACAGAGTTTATTATGCTATAGAAGTTAAACTAGTATTCAAACTGATTTTTAAAATAAATTTGGGATAGAATTTTTGTTGCAATCGACATTTTAGCCACTTAGAAAATACCCAAAACATGCAGAAGAAGTGAAAAGGGATTAAAAACCAAACAGCATAAAAATAAACTAAATGCAAAAGAAGGCATTAGTGGAGGAAATGAGGTGAGGTGCAAAAAGGTATAACACATAAAGGAATTCAATAGCAAATTGACAGAAGTAAGTCCTTTCATATCAGAAATTATTTTAAATGTAAATATATTAAACTCTCCCTCAAAAGGCAAAGCTTAGCACAAGAGATAAAAGCAAATTTTCTAATTATATACTGTCTCCAAGAGAGTCACTTTAGATCAAGATATTGATGGATGTACAGTGAAAGGATTAAACATATTCCATTTACTTGGTTACCAAAATAGAGATGGGGTGGGTACCTTAATATCATACAAAATAAGCTAAGTCAAAAACTGTTATGAGTTCTCTTCTCTCCCAGAAAAATAGCTGAGGACAGATAGAAATGGTATGGAAAAATTCTACTAGGGTTTTGGACACCAGAGGAAGGCTGGACACTGCCCAGAATAGAGGGGCAAAGGAAAATAATCATGATGGCAAAAGTGAGTTAAAAGCTGCAGCTCCAACTGCTAGCATTCTCCCTGACCCTATAAACAAATTTGAATCCTCAGGTCTGAAGGCCAGTGGCTACAGACAAATGGGGCCCCAGGGATCCACCTCCCCAGGAAATTGGAGAGACAGGGCCACAACCTAAGGCTGACTTAGCTTTTGTGTGCAAATTTGGTTTGCTGTGTCCATAAACCCTTCTAGAATGAGTGGGGCCTCACTATTTTTTTGCCTTGGGAGCCTGCATGAGACTAAAGAAATCTGACCCTCTCAATCTCCCTCTCTACTGACAGGGTTGGTTGTTGAGGATGTAGAACAGAGTGGAATTAATTCCTTCTTGGGAAAATGGAGGGGGTTACCAACCAAGATTGTAGTACTGCCTCTGAAAAAAGATAGAATTACAAAGCTTTTAGCATCCAGGCAGGATCCTCTTTCACATGATCCAGTCTGGGTTTCAGCAAACACACTCCAACCAGGCTTTGAACTAAGAAGGTTGTAAAAAAGCACCATCTCCTGGTGGACCAAGGACAAGCATAGTAGGAAACTAAAAGTCATTAAGAGATTTTTTCCCAGGCTTTAGAGCCTCCTTCCCTAAGGCCTATGGAAGTGGATCTGCAACAAATTACTGAGTCCAGGGCGCAGATTTGAGCAACCAACAGGGACAATCCTAAAGCCCAGAACAGGTTGAACCAAGAATCAAAGAACAAGTGTAACACACAAACTCCTACCACTAAATCCCTATGAAAAAGAGAAATTGAGCATCTGAATAAACTAAGCATCATAATCATATGCTTAGACATCATTTAAAAACTACAAGTCATACTAAGAAAATGGAAGAAATGGCCCAAGCAAAGGAATATAATGGATTTGAGACAACTAATCAATGACAGTCACACAAATTTCCAAAATCAAATTAATGAGTAGAAAGACAATATGGCTAAAGAGATAAAGAAGACCAAGAAAACACTGAGTGAACACAAAGAAGAATTTGAAAACCTAAATAGAAAAGTAACAAAGCTCATAGGAATTAAATACATGATAGATGAGATTAAAAAAACATTAAAAGAATAGAAAAAGAAATAAGTGATACAGAAAACAGAAGAGCTGAATTTGAAGAAAGAAAAGAACAGAGAGAGAAGTGAATGGAAAAAAATGAACAGAGGCTCAGGTAGTTAAATGATAACATAAAACACAAAAATGTACATGTCATTGAACAGATATATGCACAACAATGTTCACAGCAGCATTATTCACTACTGCCAAAATGTAGAAGTAACTCAAGTGTCCATCGACACATGAATGGATACAAAAATCGTAGTATACACATACAAAGGAATATTACTCAGCTTTAAGAAGGAATGCAGTATTAACACATGAGACACATGGATGAATTCTAGAAGACATTAGTTGAGTGAAGTAACCCAGTCACTGAAGGACAAATATTACATGACCTCACTGATATGACTAAAGCAAATTGAGCAGACTCACAAGGCTAGAGTTTGAATGATAGGTTTTCAGGAGACAGAGAGTAGAGTGTGGTGAGCCAGTGCTCAATATGGACAAAATTTGTGATAAGGTGGAAGGGGTAGCCAGGTAGTGGATGGGCATGAGAGTGGTGCAGGGATGTGAGGGGGAACAGACTACCCATGGAACTGGGGAGAGTGCTGGAAGAAGAAACATGTGAACTCTGGGGATTTGTAGGTCTGTGGTTAAAATATAACAATGGAAATATTCTTTTGGAAAATATGGCAAGTAAGGGTTACTGGTGAAATGTGTCATGGGTGGGGGATTGTGGCATAGGGCGCACCTGGGGCATGCTTTTATGGAATATGAAAACGATCATCTTGTCATGGTGTGTTATCTCAGTGGGTGGAGACCCACACAATAAGCAAGAATATATTAAATTTCCATTCTGGGGAGTCTTGTTATGTTCTTAATTTGAAGGACAAAGCCTAATAAAAGAAAACAGACCACTGTGTCAAGCCATCAGTATTAATGCATGTACCTATGAAACTTATTCTTCAATTGAAACTTAGTGGTTACCTTATGTTGCAAGGGGAGAAGGGAAGCATAGAATAGATGGCATATAGGGCAGTTTTAGGGCATTGGAATTGTTCTACATGATCTTGCAATGACTGATACAGGCCATTATAAATTTTTTCAAAATTTGTAAATGTGTACAGTACAAAATGTAATCCATAATGTAAACCATTGACCATGGTTAGTAGGAATGCTTCAATATTGGCCCATCAGTTGTAACAAATGTACCAAACTCATGTAAGATGCTATTAATAGGGGAAAATGTGAGAAGGGGAGGGAGTGAAGTATAGAGGAATCTCTTATATTTTCTATTTGACATTTCTGTAACCTGAAGCTTCTTTGAAAATAAAGCAAAAAAAAAAAAAAAAAACCTAAGACACTGAGGGACCTAAAGAAATAATTGTCATTGTACATAAAATACAACATAAATTATTGTGATAAAAGATGCAAATTCTTTTTTTACATTTTATTATTTTTAATTGTATTTTATATGTTTTTACTTTTTATTTTTTATTATTTTTATTCATTTATTTTTTGGCTTAGTTTTGGGGGAGGTTTTGGAAGGCATAAGGGTCACAACTGTGGCAGGAGTGGATCACTGTGGCAGGGAGTTGGTGTTGGGGTGAGGTGTGGAGAAATGTGCACTTGGGGATTCCCTTTATAGAATATGAATATGTCCAAGTGGTCATGGGGTGTTATCTCAGTGGGTGTAGACCCATATAATATGCAAAAGAATATTGAATTCAAATACTGGGTAGTCCTTCTATATTCTCTAATAGAGCAGCAAGAATCCCTAGTATACATGGACAGTGCCTAGCAAAGGAGGACAGACCAATACACCAGGTTCTTGACATTCATTGTTGCACTTATGGACATTACCATTATAAAATTGAAACTTACCCTGGTATTATATATTACCTAAGTGTTATATCCTGAAAACCTCCTTGTTACTCACGTGTGCCCTCTCTCTAAGCCAAGCTCAGCAAATAAACTCATTACCTTCCCCTTGGCTTGGGACATGATTCCTGGGAATTAGCCTTCCAGACACCAAAGGATTATTAACAAGTGCCAACTAGTGATACATTTGGAAAAAGACCTTGATCAAAACAGGGAAATATTATAAACAGATATTTTATGGCTAAGAGATTCAAAGTGTGTTGGGATGTCATTCTAGAGGATAAACTTATGCACACCTCAGGAGGAGATCATTGACTGCCAGTAGACAGTGCCTCAAGCAAGGGTGATCGTGTGAGATCTAGAGACATCTAGACACTAGAGGCAGGGCAGACAATCTCAGGAATTAGGCACTCTGTCAATCGGCCTTACATTGATATATATTTCCCCCAATGTAACAGAGTTAGACTCATTTAAATTTTCTTATACCTGGCTCTTCTGCCCCTTTCATTTGAACCTAAATTAACATTATAATCTTTAAGTATATGTACAAGAGACTTAAATCTTTGGTCTGTTAATATGCTGGTTGAGTCCTGAATCTCAATAGAGTTGCAAGACCCACTCTTCAGGTCATCAGACTCACCCAGGACAACAAACAAAATGATGTTGATGGACAATGCTTATCCAAAAAAATACAGAGTATCTACACTGCAAGCAAGACAGTTCCATCTATCTACCCTATGGGATCTAAGGCCCCTCAATCAGAAGCAGATTAGGCATCACTCTTCAAAAATACTAAAGATTGAGGAATGAATAAATATAAGGGTGGAATGCAACTATGGACTTAATTAGAATTATTATTCTAGCAATGGAAAAAATTTTATCATTGATATGACAGTGGTCACCAGAGGTTCTAAGTAGGAGGAGAGGGAAAAATAGGTGTAAAATGGGGCATTTTCAGGATATTGGATTTGTTCTGAATGACATTGAAATGACTGATACAGGCCCTTATACCTTTTGTCAAAACCTATACAATTGCATGGGGCAAAGTGTAAACTAGAATGTAAGCTATAGACCATGGTTAGTAGCAATGTTTCAATATGTGGTCATCAATTGTAAAAAATATATTACACTAATGAAAGATATTGTTAATGGGGAAAGTTTGGGAGGAGAATCAGGTGCAGTATATGGGACTCCTATATTTTTGATGTATCATTTATGTTATCTATAGCTTATTTAAAAATTTAAAAAATGAAAAATAAATAAAAACTAAAAAAATAAATGTCTTCTCCAGAAGGAGAAAAGAAGGGAAACGGAATAGAATGATTATTTGGGGAAATAATGGCTGAAAATTCCCCAATTCTCACGAAAGAAATGAACTTACATGCCCAAGAAGTTCCGCAAACACCAGTCAGAATTCAATAGACTTTCTCCAATACAAATACTACTCAGAAGGTCAGATGCCAAAGATAATGAGAAAATTCTGAGAGCAGCAAGAGAGAGGCAAACTATCACATACAAGGAACACCCAGTAGATTTTTCATCAGAAACCAAGGAGGTGAGAGGACAGAGGCATGATACAATTAGGATACTGAAAGAGAAAAACTGCTAGCCAAGAATTCTTTATATGGCAAAATTGTCCTTAAAATATGAAAGTAAGTTTAAAATATTCACAAACAAACAGAAACTAAAAGAGTTCATAAAAAAAAAGAATCTGCCTTTGCAGGAAATATTAAGGGGAAATGGACAGCCTGAAAGAAAAAGACAGGAGAGAGTGGCTTGGAAGTGAGTATAGAAGAAAAGAATATCAGAAGAATAACCAAAAGAAAAATAAAGACAGACAAAAATAAGATATGATATATGGAAAAAAATAATAGAATTAAGTAATGCATTTACAGAATACTATTGAATGTGAATGGCTTAAACCCCCAATCAAAAGATTTAGCTTGACAGAATGGATAAAAAACAAGAACAACCCAAATGCTGCCCTCAAGGGACTCACATTAGACCAAGGAATAAAAACTGTTTGAAAGGGAAAGGATGGAAAAAGGTAAACAAGGCAATCAATAAACAAAAAAGAGCAAGGGTTGATATACTAATATTGGACAAAAAAAGACTTTAAATGCAAAAAGCTTATAAAGGATACAGAAGGTCATTATTTATTAATAAAAGGAAGAATCCACCAGAAAAATATATCAGCCATAAATATCAATAAGAGATGGGAAAGAGATAAATTTACATATGTATGGAGGCTGAATAGCACACTCCTAAATAATCAGTGGTTCAAAGAAGAAATTGTAAGTGGAATAAGCAAGTATATTGAGACAATGAAAATGAGAACACAACTTTTCAAAACTTATGGAATACAGCAAAGTTGGTGGTGAGAGGGAAATTTATAGCCCTAAATGTCTTTATTAAAAATGAATAAAGAGCTAAAATAAAAGATCTAGCTGAAACCTGGAGAAACTAGAAAAGGAAGAGCAAACAATCTCTAAGCAAGGAAAGGAAAGCAAAAGAATAATGATTAAAGCAGAAATGAATGGAATTGAGAACAAAAAGCAAGAGAAACTCAACAAAACCAAAAACTGCTTCTTTGAGAAAATTGATAAAATTGACAAACACTTAGCTAGACTAACAAAGAAAAAAAAAGAGAATATGTAAAGAAACAAGTTTAGAAATGAAAGGAGTGATGTTACAATTGACCCCATAAAAATAAAAAGGATCGTAAGAGATTAAAATAATATGAGGAACTATATGCCAACAAACTAGACAGCTTAGATGCAATGGATAAATTCCTAGAAATGCACAAACAACCTACATTGACACATAAGAAATTCAAGAATTTAAACAAATTACATTAAAAGAGATTAAATCCATCATCAAAAGTCTCCCAACAAAGAAAAGTCCAGGGCCACATGGATTTTCTGTTGAATTTTACTAAACATTTCAAGAACAATTAACACCAATCCTACTTAAACTTTTACAAAAATTACAGAGTAGGGAAAATTACCTGACATATTTTAGGAAGCCAAGATCACCCTAATAACCAAAGCCAGAAATAGATACTACAAGAAAAAAAAATTAAAAGTCAATCTCTCTCCTGTGAATGTTCTCGCTGTCCTGATTTTGTGATAATCAGGTTAGGCTAATCATTTGCTAGAAATCATGCATGTATCCCCAGACCTAGCTTTTCACCCTAGGTCTGATTTTTAGAATACTGGTGATAAACTAAGCCTGATTTATTATATGACCATCCTGTATGGAAAATGACTGTAACTCTAAGTACCTGTGGTTAACCTTAAGAGATATAGCAGGGGGGCAGATGTGGCTCAAATGGTTGGGCATCCATCTCCCATATGGAGGGACCTGGGTCCAATCCCTGGGACCTCCCAGTGGAAATTGAAATGAAGAAAAATATAGAAGGAACACAGGCCTCCAGGCCCTGTGTGTGGGTGCGCCATCAGACACCATGAGCAGGTGCACTGCCAAGCCCCACGAGCAGGTGTGCAGCCAGGCCCTGTGAGCAGGTGAGCACCCCAGGCCCCACATGTGGGTATGCCATCAGGTCCCACAAGCAGGTGCACCGCCAGGCCCCATGCATGGGTGCACCGCCAGGCCCCACCGAGCCATGCAGCAAGATGATGACATAACAAGAGAGTGACACAAGGGAAAGCCAACACAAGATACACTGAAAAACCAGGAACTAAGGTGGCACAGGTGGTAGGATGCCTTTCTCCCACATTGGAAGTTCTGAGGATCAAATTCCAGTGAAGAAAGGAGGAGAAAGATGAGAGGAGAGGGAATGAAGCAGACACAGAGAATTGCACAGTGAATGGACACAAAAACAGCAAAAATGGGGGAGGGGATAAAAATGGATGAAAGAAAATAAATTAAAAAATGATAATAGGGTGGGTTGGGGGGAAATACAGCAAATGTAAGGTATGGACTATAGTTAGTACTGTAGTAATGTTTTGACCATATTCTTTCATAATTTCTAACAATTGCTTCACAATAATGCAAGGTATTGGTGGTGGGGTGATGTATAGGAGCCCTGTAGTATATTATGTGTGTTTGTTTTGTAAGTTCACAACTTTCACTATACACTGATTGTTTATGTATGTTCATGTATGAATGATATACTTCAATAAAATTTTTTCAAAATCAATATCTTTAGTGAACATAGATGCAAAAATTCTCTACAAAATACATGCAAGTAAAATCCAACAGCATATCAAAATAATTATAAACCACAACCAAGGGGGATTTATGCCTGGTGTGCAAGGTTGGTTCAACATAAGAAAATCAACATAATACAATACATTAACAAATTGAAGTAACACACACACACACAGTCATCTAGTTCAGTGCAGGAAAAGAGTTTGACAAAATCCAGCATCCTTTCTTGATAAAAACACTTTGAAAGATAGTTATAGAAGGAAAATTCCTCAATATGATAAAGGGAATATGATAAAGGGAATATATGAAAAAACAAACAGCCAACATCGTACTTAATTGGAAAAGGTTGAAAGATTTCCCTTTAGGAGTAGGAAAAAGGGGCCGGCTGGATAGCCCAGTGGATAGGGCACCGGCATACCACATGGGAGGCCCCGGGTTTGGTTCCCGGGGACCTCTCCTAGTGGGCAGACCACCTTGAGAATGGCAAGCCACCATGGGCGGGCCAGAGCCGCCGTGGGCAGGGCAAAAAACTGCCACGGACAGGGCAAAAGCCGCCATGGGCAGGGCAGGTCGCCCGCGAATGGAGCGCAGCCAGCCACCCGTGAACTGAGAGCCGGCCGTGAATGGAAGCCCGAGCCATCCACAAGCAGGGAAAGCCATGCCTGTGCAGTGACCAGTCTCGGCGTGTCACCGCAGCGGGGGGGAGGGGAGATATGTAATAAAATAAATAAATCTTTAAAAATAATAATAAATAAAAATAAGAGTAGGAAAAATACAAGGATGCCCAGTGTCACCACTGTTATTCAACATTGGGTTAGATGTTCAAGTTAGAGGAATTTGACAGGAAAAATATAAAAAGCCTCCAAATAGGAAAAGAGGAAGGACAACTCCTGTTATTCATGGATGACATGATCCAATATTTAGAAAATTCTGAAATGTCTAAAACAAAGAAACTTGGACAAATAAATAAGTTCAGCAAAGTGGTTGGATACAAGATAACTCATAATAATGAATAATGTTTTGGGGAAGTGGATGTGGCTCAACCAGTTAAGTGCCCACCTGCTACATGGGAGGTCCTGGGTTAGGGTCCCAGTGCCTCATAAAAGAAGATGAGCAGAAACCATGTCCTGCTGCAGTGAGCTGATGCCACAAGCCACACAGACAAGAGAATCATCTGTATGAAGGGGGGATAAATAAACAAAAATCAAGTAAATAAGTCTTAAAAATAAAAAATAATGTTTTTACACTAGTATTGAGCAATATGAGGAGGAAATCAGGGGAAAAAACACATTTAAAATAGCAACAATAAGACTCAAATACCTAGGGATCAATTTATCTGAAGAAGCACAAGACCTATATGCAGAAAAATACAAAGCAATGCTAAAAGAACTCAATGAAGACATAACAAATGTAAAGACATTCCATGTTTGTGATTGGAAGACTAAATATCATGAAGATATCCACCCTACACAAATTTATTTATTCATTGAATACAATAACAATCTAAATTTCAAGTCTACTTTACAGAGCTAGAAAAGGCAATTACCAAATTCTTTGGAAGGGAAAGTTCACCTGAATAGCAGAAAACATTCTAAAAAAGAAGAGCAATGTGGGAGGCATTTCACTGCCTGACCTTGAAACATTACAAAGCTACAGTAGTCAAAACAGCAGGGAATTGGCAAAAAGATAAACACATCAACCAATGGAATAGAATTGGGAGTCCAGAAATGAACCTTCCTCTCTGACCAACTGGTTTTCAACAAACTACAAAATCCTTGTTAATGGGACAAAACAGTCTTTTCAACAAATGGTGCTGGGAGAACCAGATATCTATAACCAAAAGAATGCAGGAAGATCCTTATCTCACTCCCTACACAAGAATCAATTCAAAATGGGTCAAAGACCTTAATATAAAAGCCAGGAATATAAAACAACTAGAAGAAAATATAGGGAAATATCTAAAAATATTTGTGGTAGGTTGTGGTTTCTTGGACCTTACACTCAGAGTATGAACAACAAAAGAAAATATAGATAAATAGAACTGCCTCAAAATTAAACACTTTTGCACCTCAAAAGTCTTTGCCAAATGGGTGTAAAGGCAACTTACCCAATGGGAGAAAATATTTGGAGATCACATATCTGATAAGGGTTTAATACCCATAATATATAAAATGATGCTACAACTCAACAATACAATGACAAATGATCCAATTGAAAAGTGGGCAAAAGACTTGAATAGGCATTTTCCAAACTAGAAATACAAATAGCCAAAATAAAAAATACGTGAAAAAGTGTTCTACATCACTAGTAGCTAGGGAAATGCAAATCAAAGCTATAATAAGATATCATTTCACACCTATTAAATGGCCACAATTAAAAAGGCAGAGAACTACAATTGTTGGAGAGGATTTAGAGAGATAGGCACATTTATTCACTTTGGTTGGTGATATAGAATTGTACAGCCTCTGTGGAGGACTTTTTTGTAGCTCCTAAAAAATTTGAATATAGATTTGCCATGTAACCAGGCAATACCACTACTGAGTATATACCCAGAAGAACTGAGAGTAGTGACACCAAAAGCCATGCACACCGATGTTCATAGCAACATTATTCACAATTACCAAAAGATGGAAACAACCCAGATGTCCACCAACCAAAGAATGGATAAACAAACTGTGGTGTATTCACACAATGGAATATTATGCAGCAGTATGAAAAAATGATGTAGTAAAGCATAAGAAACATAAATGAACATTGAAGACATTATGTTGAGTGAAGCAAGCCAGCTACAGGACAAATAATGTGATTGTGCTACTATGAACTAAATATATTGTGTAATCTCATGGAGATTAAGCTGAGATTAAATCTGAGGATTAACCTGTGCAGAATTGGTCAAAACCTGTTTGTAAATCTTTGGAAATGAATAGAAATGGTGAAAGAACATCATAGTGTCTGTAAGTAGCATAGCTATTATATGGGCATGATAGTGGTTGAAAGGGAATGTCTAAGGTCATCTATATTACTAGAAGGAAAATTAAAAAGTGTAGCACAGGTCTGTGTAACATAGTTAAACCTCACATAGAATGTGAATGTGGGTGCTATTGCATATCTAAGACTGATTTTTAAAAAATATAAACACAATAAATTAGAGAGACAGAAACATGTATAGCAGGAAAGCATAGAGAGATTGAGAGGTGATGAGTTTTTGTTTGAGTGTTATTACTATTATTGAAATAATGAAAATTCTTTAATAATGATTGAAGTGATGAATGATCAACTATGTAATTATACAAAATAACATGGATTGTACACTTTGGAACAATTGTATGCAATAATAATATGTATCAATAAAATTGATTGGTTTAAAAAAATAAAAAATTAATTAAAAATAAAAATAATAATAAAATTTTTAAAAATTGGTTTAAAGAAGTTGTAACAAGAGACAAGTGAGGATATAATATATTGATAAAAGTGTCAATTTATTGATTGTGGGAAGATGACCAATAGGTTAGACATATAAATCTTAGCTCTCACTAAAAGAACAAAGAAAAAGAGTCTGCTGTGGAGACCTGCTTTGGGGCACAGAAAACCAGGACACTGCTTACCAACTCCCAGAAGAGCAAGTGTCAGAGACATGAAGAAGCCAAAACAAGTTATAGAGAGTTATTAAACCTCCCAGCTGCTGGGAAGGCTCCCCTCCACCACTCCTGAGATATTAAGGGGGGCTAAAACTCCTGGCAAATTGTATCTAACTGAGAGTAGAGCAGATGTCTACCTACATGGGAAGGTGCTCTGAGTCATCTAGGAGGGTGTTGGACAGATAGGGAAGCCAGGAATAATCAGGGGTTCCTTACCTCAGTGACTGGAAGGGGCACACATACCCAGCCCTCAGGGCAGACAGACTAGGTGGAGACCACGAACCCCTGCTCAAAATGGTAGTATGGCAGCAGATTCCTTGCAAGGGAGAAGGGTCTGGGAGAGTGGAGAGAGATTATTTTGCAGTGAGTT
>PVKH010008462.1:0-19467 GCA_004027955.1 Chaetophractus vellerosus | reverse complement strand
CCGGGTTCCTTTGTTCCCGGGGCTGCGTTTCTCTCCGGGCTTAGCTTCTGTTTCCTTCATGAGTTCAGCTGAAGACTATGAGACTCTCTGCGTTGCGTCTCTCCACAAGGCCAGCTGTAGCCTATCCGGCGATCGGCTCACTCCAACATCAGAACTGCTTTTCAAATCTCCTTCTCCAAATCTCCTCTCTGCTTCTCTCAATCTAGCCTTCCATACTTTAGACCACACCCACCGAGGGGCAGGGCTCAACGTCTCACTGACATGGCAGTTAACGCCCTACTCACAACTCAATCATGCCCAGATGAACAGACCAGCTTACAAACATAATCTAATCTATATTTTTGGAATTCATAATTAAATCAAACTTAAACCATTACACTCTTTAATCATTATTTTAAAATGTTTCACAACAAGGCAAGGTATTGGTGGTAGGGTGGGTATGAGAGCCCTGTATGATGTTATGTATGTTGGTTTTGTAAGTTCACAACTATTACTATACACTTACTGTTATGTATGTTCATGTATGAGTGATATACTTCAATAAATTTAAAAAAATTTTTTAAAAACCAGAGCAAGAATAAGATAATGGCTCCCACAGCATCCCTATGAATATAAAATGATCATATAATTTATTGTTTAAACTGGGATACATTTTAGATTGAAATTATTTATAATAATTAAAAAATTTTTATTTCCCTTCCCTCAAATGGTTCTCTCTCTTGTCTGCTCATTGTTTCCTCACCTTCGCCAGGAGGCACTGGAACCTGAACCAGGGACCTCCCATGTGGAAGGCAGGCACCCAACTGCTATTTCACTTCCCTATTAATAGTAATTTTAAAAATTATGCTAGAACAACAGGTATAAACTGGAATTGTCTTGGGCATTGGGATGTGTGGTCCCTCTACTTATGGATGCCCTTCTATGATAATTGCTTACTTGTCTGTGCACCATTTGATGATGGAGATTGTTATCTCCTTTCCCAAATGCTGGACACACAGTGCTTGATAAATGCTTGTTTAATGTTGAACAAAGAGGCTCACTTTGTCCTTAAGGCTGGTAGATTTACATAGTCTCTTTAGACCTAGAGGGTTAAAACATGCTTCAGGTGCATCTGATCCTTTCTCTCCCCCTTTTTATCATGGGATGTTGGCACAGATATGTATATACATATATTTAAAGTTCTTGCATCCATATCTCTCCCACGCACATGAAGCCTATTACATGATTCTACTTTGTGAGATCTGAACCATCAACAAAAGGGAATCAGGCTGCTTTAACTAGTGTTTAGATCTGGTAACTAAGCCCTTCTTTTAGCTATTTGAAAATTCCTATTTCATATATATCACACTATAAATCAACAGCTTAAACATAGTACTAGTTTAATTTATTTTGCTTTTTTATGGCAGGTTTGTGTATAAATACATTTCAAAACATAATCTTCTAAACTTGCAGATATTCATAACCATTTAGAAATGATTAAAAAAGTTGTCAAATACTTGTAATTACATAAATTGTCCCTCAAATTACAGGAAGCTTAGAAAAGCTTTATTGCTGTTTAGTTTTGTTTGAATGCTCCTGAATGTGCTATTGAGAGTTTTGATAAATCAAGAGGGCTGAAAGATGGAAATGGTCATAGTGTTTAAGTTATGTTACACTTAAATCCATTTAATTGACTATTTTTACAAACATGGTATTCTTTTGCGAGGTGCATTTAAAAACTCATTCTGTTCTGTGTTTTCCTTTGCAGAGCTAAGAAAAAAACCCTGCATGCTTTTGTATTTCTCATTCTTTGGTTTTCTTCCACTGCATGTATATAATTATATGTTCTTGTTGTCATGGTGATTCAAGGCTAGAATTGTGAGACTGTTGTAATCACTTGCCTAAGCCTGAAACCGGCTGTCCAGCCCAGCTAAATCAGCAATGCAATGGTAGATGGTGAATATATTCTTTGCTGTTAATTCATCTGTCATTAGGGAATTTTTGAAAGTATTATTTATTGGCAGGATTTATTCAATATATAAGATCAATGTGTGTTATGAAATTTAAAAATGTTGCTCCCTAGCTTCTTACATTTAAATTTCATTGTGATCCTCATACGTTTTCATATTAAGTCAGATGACACATTACTTCCCAAATAACTTGATATTTTTCCTTCTAAGCATAGTTTTTTCTAAAAGGAAATATATTATATATATATATTCAAATTATGAAAGTGTTACATGGGCATGTTAAATATTCAAACAATCCATAAATCCAGGAAATAAAATCCATAAAATAAAAGTTTTCTCCACTCTTATCTCCCCATACTCAATAATAGTACAAGATATACACCTTTAATAGTTGTGAATATTGTTCCAACTTTTTTTGTTTACCATAAACTGGTTCACACTTTACATATTGATTGTCACTTGATTTTTTTTTTCTTTCTACATACCAGGGCCGGGGATTGAACCAGAGATCTTGTATGTGGGAAGCTGGCACTCAGCCACTAAGCCACATCAGCTCCCCTGTGTTGGTTTTTGTTTGTTTGTTTCCTTGCTTATTGTTTTTGTTTTTGTTTTTAGGAGGCACCAGGGACTGAACCTGGGACCTCCCATGTGGGAAGCAGGTGCTCAACTGCTTGAGGGACATCTGTTCCCTTCATCTGATTTTTTTCACTCAATATTTCACTATCTTTTCATTTATCCACTATATCATTTTAAACATCTGCATAGTATTCAATTGTACTACTGCACTATAATATCTTTCACAAGTCCCCTAGTACTTAATCTCTACATTATTTCCTACTTTTCTGATTATAATTTATTATCCCATGGATGGGCATTGGGTGCATATCTTTTTTTGGACGTTTATGTGTTTCTCTGTGGAAAACACTCTTAGTTACCTTTACCTTCAAACTCAATCATACTAATCAATCTGAATATGCCCCTTCTCTTCCTCAAATGTTTCAATGGTTCCCCTGGCCTTCAGAAAAAGAGCCCATCTTCCTCACCAATTCCCAAGGCCAGTGTGACCTATCTTCCTCTCCAGTTTCTTCTCTGGCCTCTCCCTGCTTTCCTGTATGCCAGCCTCCCTAAACAATTGAGGAATCTTGCCCATGTAAAGATCCTTTGTATTTCCCCCATGTCCTCTCCCTTCCTGCCTACCCCCAGCCAGCTGTAAACACTCCATGACTGCCACCTCGAAGTAATCTTTCCATTAACTGACTGCTGTGTCTTTCTTGAAGCACTTGTCCCTTTCTCTTACCTATGTGATTGTGTGTTTACCTACCCGAGGCACACAGTAGATTATGAATTCTTCAGGATTCAGTCTGTGTCTTTTTTGTCTCTCTCTCCTCCACAGGGCTTGATTTAGTATCTGGAATATTGAGAATGGCTAACATACAATTGTTTTTCTAAAGTTTTAAAAATTTTAAAAATTTTATTGAGGTATATCATCCATACATGAACATAAATAAACAATAAGTGTATAATAAAAGTTGTGAACTTACAAAACTAACATGCATAACATCATACGCGGGTCCCATACATCAACCTGCCACCAACACCCAGCATTGTTGTGAGACATTTGTTACAAATTATGAAAGAATATTGTCAAAATCTTACTACTAACTATAGTGCATATCTTACATTTGGTATATTTTCCCCCAACCCACCCTATTATTATTTTTAAAATATATTTTGTAATATATTTAAAATATATTTTGTGAAATTACAAAATCATGCACATGTGTAGAATTCCTATACAGCACCCCTTCACCAACACACCACACTGTGGTGGAACATTTGTTACAGATTATGAGATAATATCATCAGACTATTACCACTAACCATGGTCCATAGTGTACATTTGGCACACTTTTTCTATATGCCTCCGTTATCAACACAGTACATCTCTGGCACAGATGCATGACTATTATAGTATTTATGTTAACCACAGTCCATAGGTCATACCAATTGTATTTTTCCCATGCTTCTCCACATTCCCACCACCTGAAAGAGCTCTAGCTCACAGGACACTCTTGCATATGTACCATCAACCACAATTCTCATCCATCTCTGGGTTCACTGTGTTATTCAGCCCCTAGATTATTCTCTAGTTTTCTTTCAATTGACGTTTACATCCCTAGACTACCCTCCCTGCCACATTCCCATTTATGAACCAGCTGCTATTCACTATAATGTGTTACCATCAACTCTATACATTTCCGTACTTGTACAGTAAAGTTAATTAAAACTTCTACATACATTAAACATCAATAGTCCGTCTCAGCCCTCTTCTTATCTCCTAATAACTTATACTCTAACTTTTAACTACATGCATTTATTCTTCATATTTAGTTCATATTAATGAGACCATGTAATATTTCTCCCTTTGTGTCTGGCTTATCTTCAATATTCATCCATGTTATTATATGAATACACGGTTGTTTTGCTGAATATTGGCCTGAATGACTGCTTGACTGTCTGAATGAATGATTATGATCCTTCCAAGAGGTATTACTATCATTCTGAAAATGTCTCTCATTTCTAATATCAGTGGTGTTTAAATGTCTTTGACATATTTTAAAAATATAAAGCTTTAAAAAGCTTTATATTTAAAAAGCTTTTTGTGCACTATAACATAATGTGGAAAAGTACATAAAAATGTACAGTTTAATAAATTCTCAAAACATATGAACCCATGTAAACTGCCACCCAGGTCAGGAAGTAGAACCTGACAGTGCTCTTGAAACTCCCTGAGTTGCTTGCTAGTCACAATTCCTTCCTTACCCCAAAAGTAACCACTACTCTAACTTTTGTGGAAAACATTTGTGTATTTTCTTTAGCATTTTCCAATTATTGAACTTGTATAAATGAAATAATTCTGTATTTTCTTGTGTCTGGCATTTTTTCCCACAACATTATGTTTGTGAGATTCACCAATGTTTGTGAGACTCACTATGTTGTATGTAGCTGCATAGTAGTCCATCATATGAATATACCACAGTTAATTTATCCATTCTAGTATCAATGGAAATTTAGGCTGTTTCTGGCTTGAGGCTGCAATGAACAAGATTTCTATGAACCTCCTTGTATGTAAGTTGTGGCGTATATATTAAAAAATCTCTTTAGGGTATATACCCAAAGTAAATACACTGAAAAATATCTTCAACCTCACTTGATAAAACTAAACTGTCTCCCAAAGTTATACTAGTTTACATTGCCACCACCAATGTATGAGAATTCCTTTTGCTCACACCCTCACCAATATTTGTTATTATCAGATGTCGGGGATTGAATCATGTTTTAATATGCTTGGCTACGAAAAGCAATGGGCAGGCTTTTACAATGGGGATTTATTGGCTTACAAGCTTACAGTTTTGAGGCTGAGGAAAGTGTCCAAATCAAGATATCATCCGGTGATGCTTTCTCCCTGAAGAACCGCAGCCGGCGATCCTAGTTCCTCTGTCAAAGGGCAAGGTACATGATGGTGGCACATGCTGGTCTCTCCTCTTCCTGATCTTGCAGCTTTCAGCTTCTGGATTTTCTGGCTTTCTC
This sequence comes from Chaetophractus vellerosus, assembly GCA_004027955.1. Classification (NCBI taxonomy): domain Eukaryota; kingdom Metazoa; phylum Chordata; class Mammalia; order Cingulata; family Chlamyphoridae; genus Chaetophractus; species Chaetophractus vellerosus. Next base: position 13,927 of record PVKH010008462.1, on the reverse strand, counting down.
TTCTTCTTTGTATGAATTTCATTCTCTTATAAAGGACTCCAATAAGAGGATTTCGACCTACCCTGGGCCATGCCTTAATTGAAGTAACCAAATCAAAAGGTCCTACTTAGAATAGGTTTACACCCATAGGAATTGATTAGCTTTTAAAACATGATTTTCTGGGATTATTACCGCTTCAAACCATCACAAATCATGTCCCCCACTAAAGGTCCTAACTCCTGATCCTGTGGGTGTAAACCCATTTGTAAATAGGACCTTTGAAGATGTTTTTAGATAAGGAGTGATCAAACTGAAGGAGGTTCGGCCTTGATCCACTATGGCTGAAGTCCTTATAAGGAAAGGCAATTGGATATGGAAAGAAAAAGCCAGAGGGAAAAGGCCAGAAGTAGGAAATCAAAGGAACCTTGAAGAGAAGGGAGAAGACATTGTCATGTACATTGCCATGTGACAAAAGAGTCAAGGACCAAGGATCATTGGCAGCCAGCTCTCCAATGCCACAATCTTCAAGGAAAAGCATGACCTTGCTGAAGCCTTGATTTTGAACTTCCCCAGGCCTCAAAACGGAGCCAATAAATTCCTGTTTTAAGCCAACACATTGCACTGTATTTGTTCTAGCAGCTAGGAAACAAAAACATGAGATTTTTAAATTGTGGTCAATCTGATGACTTTTCTTTTTTTCTTTTTCCTAACTGCTCTAGCAAGATCTTCTAAAACAATTTTGAATAAGAGTGGTGACAGTGGGCATACTTGTCTTGTTCTGGATCTTAGAGGGAAAGCTTTCAGTCTTTCACCATTGAGTATGATATTCACTGTAGGTTTTTCATTTATGCCATTTATCATATTGAGGAAGTTTATTTCTATTCTTATATTTGAAGTGTTTTTATAAAGAAAGGATGCTGGATTTTGTCAAATGCCTTTTCTATGTTGATAGAGATGATCATGTAATTTTTCTCCTTCAATTGGTTAATGTGGTGTATTACATTAATTGTTTTTTTTGTTTTGACCACCCTTGCACACCTGGGATAAAACCCACTTGACCATGGTGTATATTTAATTTAATGTATTGTTTAATTTGATTTTCAAGTATTTTATTGAGGATTTTTGCATCTAAATTCATTAGAGAGATTGGTTTGTAATTTTCTTTTCTTGTAGCATCTCTCTCTTTGGTATTAAGGTGATGTTGGCCTCATAGAATGAGTTGTCCAATATTAGTATAGCTATCCCAACTCTCTTTTGGTTACTGTTTATGTGGAATATCATTTTACAACCTTTTATTTTCAACCTATTTGTGTCTTTGGGTCTAAGGTGAATCTCTTGTAGACAGCATGTGGATGGATCATACTTTTAAAAATCCATTCTGCCAATCTGTGTCTCTTCATTGGGGAGTTTAATCCATTAACATTCAACGTTATTACTGTAAAGGCAGTACTTGCTTCAACCTTTTCATTCTTAGGGTTTTATAAGTCATATTTTATTTTTTTCTCTTTTTACCCCTTTAGTTACCCTTACTAATAATATTCATTTCTATACTCTCCTTCAAACTTCTCTTCCTATCTTTTCCTTTTAGCCTGCAGACCTCCCTTCAGTATTTCTTGTAGGGAAGGACTCTTGTTGATGAATTCTCTCAGTTTCTGTTTATCTGTGAATATTTTCATCTCTCCCTCATTTTTGAAGGACAATTTTGCTGGATACAGAGTTCTTGGCTGGCAGGTTTTCTCTTTCAGTATCTTATTAAAGATGTCACACCACTGCCTTCTTGTCTCCATGGTTTCTGATGAGAAATGAGCACTTAATCTTATTGAGCATCCCTTGTATGTGATGGATTGCTTTTCTCTTGCTGCTTTCAATATTCTCTCTTTATCTTTGGCATTTGACAATCTGATTAGTATGTGTCTCAGAGTAGTTCTGTTAGGATTTCTTTATATATATATATATATATATATATATATATATATATATATATATATATAAATCATTTATTGTTTATACATAGTGTTCTCTGACATTTTTCTTTAAAAAAAAGATTGAAATCCCTTCAAGTCATAATTTGGGTCTCCTAATAATAGAAGTCAAGATTCAAACTAAACTATATAAATAAATCTTGGTTTAAAAAAAACAAAGGAACATAGTACTACAAAAATAGTGCAGTGAGATTATTAAATCCTCTCGTCTAAAAAACATCAGTAAAACTTCATGAAATTGTCAAAAACCACCATTTCAAGACTGAAAACTGACTAAAGACATACAAAAATTGAGAAGAATTTATTCAAGAGAAACTACCAACCATTGTCAAAGGAGAGTGGAAATTTGTGGCATATTAGCCTGGAGTTACTCTCATTCCCACAATTGCAACAGCACAATAGCTCTATCAGGGAGGGGAAAGATGTGAGCACCAGAAACTTTGCTGCTGAAGGGGATTAGCTTGATTTGAAGCAGTGTGCAAGAAAATGAACCACTAAACATTATCAGAAACAGGAGTGATCTCAATGTCAAATGAACAAGGAAGGCTAACATCACAGGGAGCCTAGGGTTGTCTTGTGGTTTGGAAAGCAACAGACCAGGATATTCAGAAAATGAAACAGCCTTTTTAATCTCCTCCTATACCTGATGGGATAGAAATCTATTTGCATCACAAGGCTACATACTCACTCAGGAAAGACTGAAGATCATGCTAGCTATCCACCCATTTTTGCCTGGATGTGATGTTTTGCACATGCACAGAGGAGAAATGAGAGGGCCCAGTGGAAAGTAAGACCTGGGAAAGACTTGTAAACTTCCTGAATGTCTGACTTTGCTAGGGCTGCTATGACAAATACCACAAAATGGGCTGGCTGTTTAAGTTGTTTAAACTGGAATTTATTCTCTCATGGTTTTAGAGGCTAGAAGTCCAAAATCAAGGTCTCAACAAACCTTGCTTTCTCCCAGAGTCTGTGGTATTCTGGTGCTGGCATTTTGCAACCATTGTGGTTCCTTGGCTTCCATCTCTGCCTATAACACATGGCAATCTCTCTCTCCTTTTGTCTACTACAATTATTTCCATTGACTTCTGGCTCCTCCTGACTGACTCCACCTGAATCTCTGCTGTATAAGGACTCCAGTCATATGAATTTCTCCCTGAGTCATATTGGCTTCATCTAAATATCTTCAAAGTTCCTATTCACAAATGAATTCTAACCTTGACTAATAATAACATCTTTAAAGGTCCTATTTATGAATAAGCTCACACCCACAGGAACGTAGATCAAAACTTGAACACTGGATTTGAATGCATTCCCCAAACCATATACACATCCATTGTCAAAGGATGAAAACCTACTAGATTAAACTCTTTGGACATAACCAACATTGGTGACCACTGAACAATGTTGACCCAGGGGTAACCCATAGGAAACCAAGCCTAAAAATTTAAAAGAAAATTAAAAAGAACTCAGCAAAGACACGAGTGTCCCTACACCATATGGAAGACAGATGTAGTATAGGTGAATCATAAAACAAACAAAAAAAAGGAACAAAAAATAACAACAACCTCTGGGTGGAGAGACCAGAATCTAAAGTTGTTACAAAGTGTTACTTAAAATATTCAATTTTTCAAAAAAAAATTATGAAGCATGAAAAAAAACCCAGAAAAGTGTGACTCATATGCAGGAAAAATAAGTCAATAGATATCTGAGAAGGTCCGGACTTCAGAGCAGTTATAAAGATGCTTAGGGATCTAACAGAAATCATATTTAATGAATTAAAGGAAACCATGAAAATGCTATATATTTCAATACAAGTATGGCAATACTCATATTTTCATATTCACTTCCAATATTCAGTATTCACTTTCAGTGACACATTAAACAGAGAATTTCAATAAAGACATAGAAATGACAAAAAGAACCAAATGGAAATTCTGAATTTAAAAAGTAAAATAACTGAAATTAACAACTCATAAAAGGGGGATAAACAGCATATATGAGATGGCAGAAGAAATATTCAGCAAATTTGAAGATATATTGTAATAGAAGTTATCCAATCAGAAGAATGAAAAAAGAATGAAGAAAAATGAGCCTCAAAAGTCTGTGGGACGCCATCAAACATACCAACATATGTGTAATGGGAGTCCTAGATTAGGAGGAGAGCGATATAGGGACAGGAAAAAATATTTGAAGAAATAAGGGTCAAGTACTTCTCCAATTTGAATATAAATATGAATTAGCATATCCCAGAAGCTCAATGAACTCAAAGTAGGATAAACACAAAAATATCTATGCCAGACACATCATAGTCAAGCTGTTGAAATTAAAGGGCAAAGAAAAAATCTTGAAAGCAATAAGAGAAAAACAACTCATCATGTATAGAGAAACAGCAATATGATTAACAACTACCTTCTCAGAAACAATGGAGTCCAGAAGGCAATAGGATGGCATATTCAAAATGCTGACAGAAAAAAAAGTCTGTTAACTAAGAGTTTTGCATCCACCAAAACTATCCTTCAACAATGAAAGGGAAACAGAGGCATCCCCAGATAAAAAAGGCTAAGAGAGTTCACTGATGGCAGATCTGCCTTACAGAAAATACTAAAGGGAGTCCTTCAGGTTGAAAAGAAATGATGCCAGATAGTAAGTCAAATCCAAACAAAGAAATAAAGAGCAACGGAAAATGTAAATTCTTTTTCTTTAGTCTTCTCTTAACTGATTTAAAAACACAAGATTGCTTAAAATAGCAATAATAAAACTATAATGTTCATTTTATAACATACAAAGATGTAATATATATGACAATAATAGCACAAAGGAGGGGAGATAAAATGAAGCTATACCAGAATAACATTTCTGCATTTTACTAGAATTACGTTTATATTATTCTAAAAATACATTGTGATAAGCTGAAATGTATACTGTAATCATTGGAACAACCAGTAATAAAATAACTCAAAAATATAGTTAAAAACTAACAAAGGAATTCAAGTAAATATTCTAGTAAAGATCTATTTAACACAAAAGAAGGCAGTAAAAGAACAAAGTAGACATGAAACATATAGAAAACAAATATCGAAATAGTAGATATAACTCCAACTATATCAATACTTGCATTAAATGTGAATTGATTACACATTGTGACCAAAAGGCAGAGATAGTCATACTGGGTAAGAAACAAACAAACAAACAAACAAAAAACAAGATCCAACTATATGCTATTTACAAAAGATCTACTTTAGATTCAGAGATACAAATAAAGTTGAAATTACATGGATTAAAAAGTATACAAACAGTAGCCATAAAAGCTGGAGTGGCTATACCAATATCAGATAAAACAGATTGTAAGACAAAACATGTTATTAGAGGCAAAAAAGGACATTTCTTTTTTTTTTTTTTTTTAAAGATTTTATTTATTTTATTACATATCTCCCCTTCCCCCTGCTGCGGCGACGCGCCGAGAGTGGTCACTGCGCAGGTGTGGCTTTCCCCACTTGTGGGCGGTCTCTGCGTCCGATCACGGCCGGCTTTCAGTTCGCGGGTGGCTGGCTGCGCTCCATTCGTGGGCGACCTGCCCTGCCCGTGGCGGCCCTTGCCCTGTCCGTGGTAGCTTTTTGCCCTGCCCATGGTGGCTCCGGCCCGCCCATGGTGGCTTGCCATTCTCAAGGCGGTTTGCCTGCTAGGAGAGGTCCCCGGGAATCGAACCCGGGGCCTCCCATGTGGTATGCCGGAGCCCTATCCACTGGGCTATCGAGCCGGCCCCAAAGAAGGACATTTCATATGATGAAAGTGTCATTTCATAAAGTAGATATAATAAGTATAAATATATGTACCTGAAAACAGAACCCTAAAATACATGGAGCAAAATTGACAGAATAGCAAGGTAAAATAGGGCAACAAAGTTGGAGATTTCAATACCTCACTCTCAACAACTGACAGAACAAATAGAATAAATCAATAAAGATATAGAAGACTTAAACAACATATCAACCAACTTGACCTGACCTTTATCTATAGAACCCTAAGAGCAGAATATACATTCTGTTCAAGTGATGTGAACATTATCCAAGATAGACCATACCCTAGACCATAAAACAAGTCTCAATACATTTAAAAGCATTAAATCATACAAAGAATGCTCTCCAACCACAGCTGAATTCAGTTAGAAATCAACAACAGAAAGAAATTTGGGAAATCCCCCAATTTTTGCAAATTTAAAAATGTTCTTCTAAATAACTCATGGATCAAAGGGAAAAAATCACAAGGGAAATTAGAAAATATTTTTAACTCAGTGAAAACAAAAGTACAGCAAATAAAATTTTTTGGCCTGGTAAGGCGGTGCTTAGAGGGAAATTTATGGCTGTAAAATCCTTTATTAGAAAAGAATGGAAATTTTGATAATAACCTTAGATTCTGCCTTAAGGAAGTAGCCAAATAAATAGCAATCAAAAAACAAATAAAGCAGAAGGAAGAAAATAATAAACAATAAAGCAGAAATCAATAAACTTTAAAACAGAAAAGCAATTGAGAAAATTTTTGAAACCAAAAGTTCCATCTTTGAAAAGAGCAACAAAATTGACAAAGCAAAAGAGAAGACACAAAACACCAAAATTAGAAATGAAATAAGGAACACTGTTACTGATCCTACAGAAGATAAAAAAAAAACTTTGTCAACAAAATAGAAACTATAAATTAAATGGACAAATTCCTAAAAAGAAACGAATTACCAAAACTGAATAAAGAAGAAATTGGAAATGTGAATAGACCTTTCACAAGCAAACAAATTGAATTCGTGATTTAAAGTTTTTCCATAAAGGAAATCCCAGGCTCATATGGCTTCATTGATTTGTTCTATCAAATATTTAAAGAAGAAACTATGCCAACCCTTCACAAACTCTTCTAGAAAATAGAGGAAAAGGGAACATTTCTCAAGTTATTATATGAGGCCAATATTACTCTATCAAAACCAGACAAACACATTACAATAAAAGAAAAACTACAGACCAATATATCTCAGTGCAGAAATCCTCAGCAAAATATTAGCAAATTATATCTAGAAACCTATAAAAATATTATATACCACGATGAAGTGCGATTTATCTCAAGATTATATAGTTGGTTTAACATGTGAAAATTAATAAAAGTAATATACCATCTTAATAGAATAAAGAAGAAAATCTACATGGCCATCTCATTACATGCAGAAAAAGGGCATTTGATAAAATCTAAATCTATCATCATAAAAACTCTTACCAAACTAGGAGTAGAAGGTAACTACTTCCTCAACCTGAAAACATGCATTTTTAAACAAACAAACAAAACAACCAAAACTTACAACTAAACTCATCAAATTTATGGTGAAAGACTGTAAGATTGGGAATAAGGCAAGGGTGTTTGCTGTCTCCATTTCAATTCAACATTATACTAGGAGTTGTAGCCAAAGAAATAAGAAATAAAAGGAAAATGAAATAAAGAAGGGAAGGATGGAATGAAGGAGAAGGGAAGAAAAGAAAAGAGAAAGAAGAAAGGAAGAATAAAGAGAGAAAAAAAGTGAAGAGAACATGGACAAAGAAGAAAGGAAGACCAAAAGACAACCAAATTTGGAAGGAAGAAGTAAAATTGTCTTTATTTGCAGATAACAAGATTGTCTATGTAGAAAACTTAGGGAACCCACATGCACTAAAAACAATAACAATAAACCCTACTAGAATCCAAAAAGGAGGAAGGTTGTAGAATATAAGATCAATATACAAAATTCTATTGTATTTCTATGTACTAGCAATGAACTATTAGAAAATAAAATCAAGACAACAATTCTATTTAACAGTAGCATTGAAACAAAATATTTAGGAATGAATTTAACAAAAAAAGTGTAAGACTTTTACAGTGAAAACTACAAAACATTACTGAAAGAAATTAAATATCTAAGTAAATATAACGATATTCCATGAAAGTTCATGAATTGTAAGACTCAACATTGTTAAGATGACAATTCTCTCCAATCGATCTATAGATTCAATGTTATCACTATCAAAATACCAGCAGGTTTTTTTTTTTTTGCAGAAATTTACAAGTTGATTTTAAAATTTATATGGAAATACACTTTTGGAAAAGAAGAACCCAAAAAATGGAGAACTTACTCTTTTCAATTTCAGAATTATAAAACAATAGCAATCAAGACAGTGGGACACTGGCATAAAGATAGGCATGTACAGATCAATGGAACAGAATTGACAGTAAAAAACTAAATCCTTACATTTATGGTCAATTGAGTTTTGACAAAGTTACCGAGACAATTCAATGGGGAAGGAATAATATTTTGAACAAATGCAGCTAGGATAATTGGATAGCACAGTAGCCATTTGATGTAATTATGAATTCCAAAATTCGATATTGAATCATGCTTGCAAACTGATCTGTTCATCTGGGCATGATTAGCTTATGATTAGGGCTTTAAATGGGCCATGTCAGTAGGACGTTGAGCCTTGCCCCTTGGTGGGTGTAGTCTCAAGTATAAAAGGCAAGGCAAAAGACAGAGGGAGCAGATTTGAGAAGCAGATTTGAGAAGCAGTTTTGATGTTGGAGTTTGGATGTTGGAGAGAAGGCCCCGGGAGAATAGAAGCAAGCCGTTCACCTGATTAGTCTACAGCTGGCCTTGTGGAGCAATGCAAAGCCTAGAGAGCCTCATGGTCTACACCTGACCTTGTGGAGGAAACAGAAAAGCTAAGCCCTGAGAGAAACATAGAAACGCAGCCCCGGGAAGAGAGGAACCCAAAAAGCCTGAACCCTGGCAAAGGTTGGCAACTGTTTTGCTCCAACAGGTGGCAATGGACTTTGGTGAGGGAAGAAACTTATGCTTTGTGGCCTGGTAACTGTAAGCTTCTACTCCAAATACCCTTTTTAAAAACCAACCAATTATTGGAATATTGCAAAGGCACTAATACAGCCACATACACAAAAATTAATTCAAAAGGGATTATAGATCAGAAGGAATTCTACCTATGCACAACACCCCCCATCTCCCCATTCTTCCCTGGCCTCCCTTATATTGGGACTAAAGACTTCAACATCATTCTTCCCAGAATTTCTATTCTCTGACATGCCCTGTGGAATTTGGACTTGCCAGCCCCCACAATCACATAAGCCAATTCCTTATAATAAACAAAAACAAAATGGATAACAGCACTAAATGTACAAGCTAAAATTAAAAAACTTCTAGGAGAAAATCTTTGTTGTCTGAGAACAGACAGATAGTTCTTAGCTACAACACCAAAGTCATGACCCATAAAAAATAAATTGATAAATTAGATTTCATTAATACTGAAAACTTTTGCACTTCAAAAGACATTAAGAAAATGAAAAGGCAATATAAAGAATGAAATCATATATCTGATAAAGGAATTGTATTCAGAATATATAAATAACTCTTAAAACTCAGTAAGAAGATGAGCAACCCAATAAAACAAAATATTTGAATAAGCATTTCATCAAAGAAGACATACAAATGTTTAATAAGCACATAAAAGATACTTTTCATAATCATAAGGGAAATGCAAATTGAAACTGTAATGCGATACTATGAAAGAGCTGGAGTGGCTATACATATAGAAGATGAAATAGACTTTAAAAGCAAAACTGTTATTAGAGACACAGAAGGACATTATATATTAATAAAAGGGGAAAGTCAACAGGAAGAAGTAACAATCATAAATACATATGCACCTAACTGGATGCCCCAAATTATATGAAGCAAACATTGGCAACACTGAAGGGAGAAATAGTTGTCTCTACTGTAATAGTTGGAGACTTCAATACACCACCTTCAGCATTGGTCAGAACATCTACGCAGAGAATACATAAAGAAACAGAGAACTTGAATAATATGAGAAATGGACTAAACTTAATAGACATATATAGAATAGCACCCCACAACAGCAAGATATACATTCTTCCCAAGTGCTCATGGATCTTTCTTCAGGATAGATATATGTTGGGTCACAAAGTAGATCTCAATATATTCAACAAAATCAAAATTATACAAAGCACTTTCTCTGATCATAATGGAATAAAGTTGGAAATCAACAACAGCCAGAAAAAAAGGAAATTCACAAATACATGGAGATTAAACAACACATTCTTAAATAATCCATGGGTCAAAGAAGAAATTGCGAGAGCAATCAATAAATATCTTGAGATGAATGAATATGAGAACACATCAGAGCCTATGGAATGCAGCGAAAAGTAGTGCTGAGAGGAAATTTATAGCCCTCCATGCTTACATTAAAAAAAGAAAGAGCTAAAATTAATGACCTAACTACACAGCTGGTGGAACTGGAAAAAGAACAGCAAACCATTCCTAAAGCAGAAGCTATGAAATAACAAAGATCAGAGAAGAAATAAATGAAATTGAGAACAAAAGAAAACAGTAGAGAGAAATAACAAAACCAAAATTTGGTTCTTTGAGAAATTCACAAAATTGACAAACCCTTAGCTAGACTGACAAAGAAAAAAAGAGAGAAGATGAAAATAAATAAAATCAGAAATGAGAAGGGGGACAATACCGATGGTTTCACAGGTGGGTTCTTCAAAGCTTTCAAAGATTTAATACCAATCTTACTCAAAGTCTTCCAAAAACTTGAACAAGAAGGAACACTACCAAATGCACTGTATGAAGTCAATATCATCCTAATACCAAAGCCAGATAAAGATATTACGAAAAAGGGAAATTACATACAGATCCATTTCCCTAATGAACAGAGATGCAAAAATCCTCAACAAAATACCTGTTAATCGAATCCAACAACGTATTAAAAGATTTATTCATCATGATCAAGTGGGTTTTATACCAGGCATGCAAGGTGGCTCAACACAAGTAAATCAATCAGCATAATACACTATATTAATAAATCAAAGAAGAAAAATCACATGATCCTATCAATTGATGCAGAAGAGGTATTTGACAAAATACAGCATCCTTTCTAGATAAAAATACTACAAAAAATAGGAATTGAAGGAAATTTTCTCAACATGAAAACCCCACAGCTAACATAGTGCACAATGGTGGAAGACTGAAAGCTTTCCCAGTGAGATCGGGAAGAAGACAAGGATCCCCACTGTCACCACTGTTGTTCAATATACTGCTAGAGATCCTAGTTAGAACCATCAGGCAAGAAAAAGAAATAAAAGGTATCCAAATTGGAAAGGAAGAAGTACAGCTTTCACTATTCACAGATGATATGATCCTATACCTAAAAGTCCCGAAAAATCTACAACAAAGTTGCTAGCATTAATAAACGATTTCAGCAGAGTGGCAGGATACAAGATTAATACGCAAAAATCAGTAGTGTTTATATACACTAGTAATGCATATCTGAGGAAGAAGTCAGGAAACAAACTCCATTTACAATAGTGACTAAAAGAATAAAATATTTTGGAACAAACCTAACCAAGGATGTAAAGCACTTGTATTCAGAAAACTACAATGCATTGCTAAAAGAAAATTTAAAAGACCGAAATAAATGAAAGAACATTCTGTGTTCATGGATTAGAAGACTAAATATTGTTAAAATGTCAATTCTACCCAAATTGATATACAGATTCAATGCAATCCTGATAAAAATTCCACCAGCATTTTTTAAAGAAATGGAAAACAAAATTATCAAATTTATTTGGAAGGGTAAGGAGCCCCCAAATAGCCAGAAACATCTTTAAAAGGAAGAGCGAAGCTGGAGGACTCTCACTTCCGGACTTTGTCATATCACCTAACTACATAGTAAAACCAGTATGGTAATGGCATAAAGATAGACACATAGACTGATGGAACTGAACTAATGGTTCAGAAACAGACCTCACATTTACGGTCAAGTGATTTTTGACAAGGCTGTCAAACCCATTCAGCTGGGGCAAAACTGTCTATTCAGTAAATGGTGCTGGGAAAACTGCATATCCAGATCCAACAGAAAGAAAGAGGACCCCTGTCTCACACCTTACACAAAAATGAACTCAAAATGGATCAAAGACCTAAATATAAAAGCTAGAATCATAAAACTCCTAGAAGAAAATGTAGGGAAAAATCTTCAAGACCTGGTGGTAGTTAGTAGTTTCTTAAAGTTTACATCGAAAGCATGAGCAATGAAAGAAAACATGGATAAATGGGACCTCCTCAAACTTTAACACTTTTGTAATACAAAGGACTTCATCAAGAAGGTGAAATGGCCACCTAGTCAATGAGAGAAAATATTTGGAAAGCACATATCCAATAAGGGTTTGATTTCCATTCTATATAAAGAGATCATACAATTCAACAAAAAAGAAGCAAGCAATCCAATTAAAAAATGGGCAAAAGACTTAAACAGACATTTCTCCAAGGAAGAAATACAAATAGCAAAAGCACAAGAAAAAATGTTCAATATCACTAGCTCTTAAGGAAATGCAAATCAAAGGAAGGAGTGGGTATTTTCTGTGTGTATGTATTTGTGCAGGTGGGATAGTTATATTATAATAGGTATGTGTGGACTTCTGTGGTTTTAATCTGCCTGGAACACCTTCCCTACTTCTTTCAGTGATAGCCATTATCTTTCTTTGAGGATTATTTTTGGCCACCTCCAATTATAACACACTGTACATCCTGCTTATGTGGGCCTTTGGCCTATACCTGACCAACAGCACATTTCCCTGAGTTTCCTATATACCAGAATGGAGAAAAGAAGGCTCTCTTTCTTCTCCAGTCTCTAATCAGGATGATGTTATCACAGGGCTGCTTGCAACCATGTTTTACCTTGTTTGGAGGAACCATATCTGGTGTAAGAGGCCAACACACAGATGAGTAACAATAAAAGCAGGGAGAGAAAGGAGTTCTGATGACAGCTTCTGTCCTGTGGCCAAATGTTCAGATGTCAGTTCTGCACCATCCTTCACAGTTAAATGAGTCCATAACTCTTCTATTTTTACTAAAGAAAGTTCTGTTTGAGTTTCTGTCAATTACAACAAAGAAACTTCAATGACACAAATGATTTCTAATTTTTCATTATTATAAGTAATAATGTGATCAACTTCTCCATGCATATATATATCTTTGTATTATTTGTCAACATTTATTTGGAATACATTATCAGATTTCACTCAGGTACTACTGGGTGGTATGAACAGATCCATGTTGTCAATTTGCTTTCCACAAAAGTTTGGCCTTTTTAAAAATCAACATTGCAGAATGTGCAAGTCTTGGCTGCCTTGTGTCGGACTCTGGGGTGCCATTTACAGAGACTTTGCCAGAGCTCTGGGACCCAGCACCAGATTCTCAGCTGCTAGATTGCCACTTTAACCTAGACTTCTGTAAAAACAGCAGAGAATTATTCAATTCTGGATGTATTAAAACTTCAGATTAATTGAACTTATATTCTGGAATAAAATTAGATACAGTTCACAATAGAATTAATTTAAGAACAATTTATATGCACTAAACTACAAGTAATTATACTGTTTTAAATTTCCAATTATCTCTTCATTAAAGCATTGGAAAAACAGGCATGATTTCTTTTCTGGTCCAGGAGGGATTCCTTTTCTTGTCCTGTCCAAGTTCTGCTGGTCTTCTGTCAATTCTAGTATATAGGAAACTCAGTGTTTTTTATTCTCACCAGTCTGTTCTGGGACTAGTCATTACCTTTTATCATAGTGCATAGTGCTTGTAGTAGGTGGAAAAATGTCCTCCCTCCTCACTATACCTCCCACCTTCCAACCCCCATCCCCCAAGATATGAAGTCTTAATCCCTGGAATTTGTGAATGTTACCTTATCTGGAAAAAGGATCTTTGCAGATATGTTTAAATTAAGGATTTTGAGATGGGAAGCTTATCCTAGATTATCTGAGTGGGTTCTAAAAGCAGACACATTTATCCTTATAAGAGGGAGGCAGAGGGAGATTTTATATGCACAGAGGAGAAGGTGTTGTGAAGATGGAGACAGACAGAG
>PVKH010008461.1:0-19472 GCA_004027955.1 Chaetophractus vellerosus | reverse complement strand
GCTCTGAACAGCCCTCTCCCTTCTGATTAGAATTTGTAGAGATGGCTATTTAAAAAAGAAATATAACCTTACAACATACATATGTGTGGCCTCCTACCTTAAATCTGTGACCCACTTAAAATGCAATGGAACCTTAGAAGTTGCCAATTAAATACCAACTATTTTAGGTGTGGCTTTCAAGACCAGTACCCTTTCAACCTACATCTTCGATCTCTTCACCTGCAATTCCCACAGATGTATTTTATGCTTCGGCTGAGCTGGATTATGAGTTGGCACTGATTATCTTCATCTTTCCACACTTGCACATTTGATCTGCTGCTATCCTGGTGGTCTCTCCTTTTATCCATCTATAAGATTTCAAGTCATCCTAAGTCCCATCTCAAAGCTGTCTCCTTTACAAATCCTTGGGCATTCTCCCCTCATATTCAGTAATGTCTCTCTTTGCTGAACATTCATAGAATTATAAATATTAATGCTTTTGCATTTTTCTTAATTTATCTTTGGCCTTTGTGTTACCATAAACTGCCTTTTCTTAATTTCCAACATTAAATTCTTTGAATCTCGCATTGTATTCTTTGGGATCAAAATGTGTTTTAACTGATTTAAATTGTATATTTTCAAAAATGGAAAGTCTGTTTTAAAAATTAGAAGCAGAGCTTCAAGGTAAAGCACAAATAGCAGTGGTTCACAAATTTCAGTGGGCAAAGCCACAGGTAGCTTTATTTATGAGGTCTGTAATAGGGACAGGTAATTTGCATTTTCAACCAACAATGCAAATTATTCTGATGCAGGTGGTCTGGGCACCACACTGCCAAAGAAAGCAATTGCTAAAGAGAGAAAAGGCAGGTGGTAGCCAATGTGCAAAATAAACAACAATCCATAATTTAAAACTTAGCTAGTTGTGACTTCACATTATTTAAAAAATTGGTGAAAGTACAAATGTAGTTAGCTGTCGATAATGAAAATGTCATGAAAAAGTGCAGTGAAAGGAAATTTATACTGGACAACTCTTCTGCACAACTTGGGAAGTGGGAATGTAGAATGCCTTTAAAAGAAAAATGAAATAAACTTTATTAAACTGCTTTTCATGGCTTTATCAATGGGAAGTAGAAATTTCACATAGAAACCATGTGAGAGACGTACTCAGAAGCAGTCAATACATGCATTAAATAGTTCATTCTCAGCCTGGCACTTAAGGTAACTAAAGTACCATAGAAGAAAAAATGTAAGAAATAACCAAAGCTTATAAGTATTATCTGTTTGCAATGGAGGTACTAATTGCACTTAAGTGTTTGTCTTTTAATCTTGTTGTGATTATGTGCCATTTAGAAAATACATTTATTTAAAATAAAATCCATGTTTATAATATATTATTAAACCATATTAAAATATATTATAAGTTTATCCCAAGTTTCCTCAGGTCAAGAAAGCCTGTAAGTAGAGATAGAATCATATCAATAGCAGCTCTTCTAAATTTTTTTCCTACTTGTCCCACTTGCAACAGACTTTCATTCCCACTGCAAAGCCCTCTCCACTACTTCTGAGAGAATTCAGGGAGTGTCGTGTATGTTCAGAAATAGATCTTCTTTTATTATGCACAGATGCCGGGTTTCTTGGCATCATCTGGGTACCACTATGTTTGCCAAGTTCCTGTCATCTCTTGTCAGTCACCAATGAGTACCTACTTGTCCAGCAGAAGCTGTAATCTCCTTCCACAGCCCAGTCACTGGCACCACCAAGATCCTAAAGCTCGGTGGCATTCTTTTGCAAGATTGGGGAGGCCATTGCTCTCTTTTGGTTCATACTACATTAGTGGAACACCTGACTATTCTAGCTTAAGACCAATGTTTTGCAATTTTTTTCTTATAAATGCTCTACTTTTCATGGAACTGAGGAACTCAGGTGGCTGGGCACAACTCCACCATGCTCCCAAACACTTACACAGTAGGTATACATTGTTCCAAGGACTCCTCATTTCTCATGCAAATATGCATCTCATGTTCCTGCTTTATCACCTGAATCCAATTTCATTTACAGTCCAAGAAAGACCACTGCTCTTTAAGCAACAGTTACATTTTGTTGTTTAAATTAAAAATTCTATTTTTACAATGAAAACATGCTCAAGTGGGGGAAAAAAGTTATATAAAATTAGGTATCGTACCCATGAGCAGTTAGTTTTGATTTTTTTGTTAATCATAAAAGCATAATCCAAAGACTACCAACCACTTGGTGGAAACGTAAATAAATTGTGTAGACGATGACAGAAATGAAAGAATTTTTCAAAGATTTAGTCAGAGATTGCAAATTGGTGAATATTCTTTGGTCTGCTCAGTGTTTATGACTAAAAAATTGATTAGGTGGCAATAATTAAACAATGAAAATGGTGTTAGCTGACATTCCCTAAGTGCTCGTTATGTCGGGCCTTACATGAATGAACTGGGTTCTCACAGCAACCCTATGAGCTAGGCAGAACTGCAACAGCGGCACGTCTCAGGTTGGCAAATGAAAAGGATTTTCAAATGAAGTGATTCAAACGAAAGGTCTCTGGCTCCAGAGCCTGCCCTATGCTAGGCCTCTGAAATAGAAGATTTCACATCACAACTCCTATTTCTCACTCCTGTGGGAAAAATCAGATGATCTGGCCACAGGAAAGCCTTTCATTGTTGCATGAGCCCCCGGGGGCTGCTGCCCTGCACTAGCACACACACAGAACCACTTCAGCGCTGTCCCACTTCTGCCTGCTGGCTCCTTCATAGGGAGCCATTTACCATTCTACTTGCTTTGGTGCTTTACCTATAATAAAGTTGAAGGGAAGATGAAAGATTTCCCCATACGCATGTCTGTAACCCAAAAGATAGCTCAAGAGGGCCTGTATCGCACCAGGCCTTCTTCATACATTTATTTCCCTGCGGGACCCTGTAGGCATGGGAGTTTGTGAAGCTAAATTTAGCTTTTCAAACCAGGGCCTATAAAATAACAGCAAAACTCAGAATCATATCTGTAGCTGTGTAATTTCAAGGTAGTAGAATGCAAAGGTTATGACCACAGGCTTTGGGTTAGACATACTTAATTTAATGATTAGCTTCGCCGCCTATTAGCTGTATGATTTAGGATAATTAAATTTAAATTCTGAGTCTTAGTTTCTATTACTGTTCAGTAAAATAAGTAATATGTCCAACCTATTCATGTTCATTGAATGAATAAATGATTAGTTGAATGAAAATATAAATGAAACTATCAAATGCTCAATGAGAACTGATATTTTTATTATTATTCTGCATTAAAGCCTATATTCGTGTCTGCATTTTTGTTACTTAAATAGAAAAAAGTCAAAGGGCTGATATTAATCACTCAAGGTCATCTATATACTAATAATTTTGTCCTGGTAGCTTATAATCAGGTTGCTATGAGACAATGGTTAGGTGATTTGCTAAAGCTGCACTTCCCTTTGACCTATCAGTGCTAAAGGCAAAGATCTTTCTGCAGAGTTAGCAGAGATACCTGGGAATTGATACTCAGATCCTGGTCAATGACTTTATTTCTCTAAAGACATAAAAACAGAGATGACTTTTGTTACTTAAATGTATTTTCCTTCTAACACTAGCCTTGAGGAAGTAACTATTTGGTTGAAAGGTCATTTTCTATTTCTTTATTGACAATGCATTTTCAGAAGGTGGATATACCAAAAAGAAAAATACGGTGTGTGTGATTTTCCTATAACATTCTTCTTTTCACATTATAAAGTTTGAACATTTGACTGCTGCACTATCTTTGGACCCTAATATTACTAAGGGCCCAGCCATGTGTTTCCTAGAAAGCAGACATTCAATAAATGCTTGTTTAAGAAGAGAATAAATGCATGAATAATTAATTGAATGCATCACAGGAAGTTCACTGTATTCACTCTCATTTACATAAGATCACATATACAATCAGCCTCCAAAAATGGCATCATCAGGAAAGGAAGAAAATGAAATAGATTAAATTATGGTCTCAGCAGAGCACCCTTCACTTCACTAGATTAGGATACCTCCAGGTTTCCAATGGTAAGCAATGAGATGTAAAGCTGGCTTTGGCTGCTCCAGTGAGTACATAATGATTTCCTGAAGGGAAGTTAAAGAGGCTTCATGGCCGTCCCCATTAAATATACAAAGATTTCCTAAAATTGAACTCAAAGGGGCATTATTCATGGGGAATAGACCTAAAATCAAACCCCAAATAACTCCCCTATATCACAGCATGGAACAGCTCTTTCCAGAGAATTTCTTGACTATGTTAGGATCAAAGAGTAGTATGAAGCAGGCTTGAATGAGAAGCCAAGTTCCGGTGAAGCATCTGACGGAAGCTTAGGTATTCCATAACCAACAAACCATCTAGAGATCCATAAATGCACAACTCAGAAAATAGATTATGATAAGCAAAATTTGTTTCTATACATGCCTAAATTTTGTTTGATTCCTCAAAATTTGGCATCTGTGAGACATTAGTTTAGTTTTTAGTAAATCTTGCTATAATTGACTCTGTACAAACAAAAATATCGTTAGATTGTTCCTATTTATTCAAACCATCAGAAATGAGTAATTTGGGGGAAAAATGTCTTCCCAAATATAGCGTATGTCTTGAGGGTGGAATTAAGAATACATACCTTAAATATTTCAATAAAAATTTATTTTAAGGTATATTAAAAAGTGAATAAGTAGAGAAAGAAAAAATCACCTAATATCTTCTGAGGTAAAAGTCATAGGGGTTCTTTGTTTCCTGACAAATGTCATATATTGGATAATACCTAAAACAGAGACAAATAGCAACTTCCAATAAAAAATGATTGAGTGAAGTCATGTCTATTTATCCCTCTCTGTAAATGAAATAAATGATTAGTAAAAAAGTAAGATGAAAACCCTGGTTACAGTGAGACAAGAAAGTACCTAAACATCTCAAACCTTTGTTTGTCAAAAATGCCTGCTAAACATTTTGCCACTTTGGTCAAATAAAAGTAGGATGCTAAAATTCAATACAATATCTCATAGTTCAAACAACATGTGTATTTCTCTCAGAGGTATGCATGGGAATTCTGAGCACTTAAATCATAATCTTTTCTTGGGAAAATGAAGTGTGAAGGGATAGGAAGACCAATGGAATCACTGACAACCATTTGTGGACATGATTCTAGAGTGAAGATAAACAGGGGAAACAATGTCAACATAATCAAATGAAGCTACCTGTCCAAGCTCACTCACACCATTCATGAGTAAATAACAGACATGAATAGAAGCAAACCATATTCAAAGTTAAGAAATTAACTCATGATCTCCAAAATGGGACCAAGTAATAGATGCTTTCAAGAGGAGGAAGAAAGAAACAAATCGAGGGATGAAGAATGCACTATTATGAATGAAGAAAAACCCTTAAGTTATAAGTACAGAAACAGCGAATTTGGGTAAGAAAGAGCTCAAAGAAGAAAAACATGAAAGCAAAAGGGAGATGATAAGACAATGAAGGCACAAAATCCTTTATTATTATTTATCATGATTATGTGGGTCAGGAATTCAGACAGTGCACATCATGTCTTGTCTTTGACTTTTAATATCTTGGATCTCAGATGTGATGGTTGACAGTTGGAACAACTAGGAGCTGCCTGGGCATCACAGTCTCTATACATGGCTAGCTTGGATTTCCTTGCTGCCTGGTATTTTCAAGGTATCTGAACTTCATATATGGTAAAAGATGCCAGCCCTTTTAAAGGATAGGCCAGAAGTGACAGGGTATCACTTTTGCCATACTCTAAAGGTCAATGCAATCACTGACCAGCCTAGATTCAAGAATAGGGGAAATTTCAATTCATCTCTCAATAGGAAGAGTATAAAAGAATTTGTGGCAATATCTCACATAAGTGATGATATCTTCTTTGCCCGAAGTCCAGAAACTAATCTAGCTTCAAAATCCTATTTTAGGGTCTGCTTTCTCGGATCTCTCTTCATAGCAACTGCCAGAGGTTGCATTCCCCAGTCAGCAGATGGTGGGATGGTTTGCATCCAGGAATTTTATTGCAGAGCACTTTTAAGATAAATGCCTTCTGGGAAGTGAAAGAAGAGGATCCAGTAGAGTGAGAATTTGGGCTGTTATGCAATCCCTAGGAAGGTATGAACTGAACTCATGGTTGATCAGGAGTTGGGAGGGCCCTGCAGAGTTGTTTCAAATTAGCACAAGGAACTCGGCCTTTATAATGTGGCATTTCCAGGTATTGTATGCTTCCCTATATATTGGGCATCTCTCTTCAACTGAGCAACTGCCAGCACCTGGAGTAATGAGTATTTTGTTTCCTTAGTTGGTGGGTGGGGATCTGGGTAGCAAATGACTCAAGATGCATAGAAAGTATAGGATATGGCAGATAGCTCTGGAGTTTGGTGCCTTGCCAATGGGCCCTAGTTTGGAGAATGTGCTCCTGAGTGTGACAGAGTTGGACTCAGATGTGTCTTCTCTACACATGCCTCTTCTGTCCCTTTTATTTGAAACTATTGTTGGTGCTGGAGTTGGTAGGTATACGTCCAAGAAACTTGAATCTCTGGGCTGTCCATGTGCCAGCTGGGCCCTGAGCCCTAGCAGGTTGCAACACCTACTCTCCAATTCATTGGACTCATCCAGGACAACTAACAAGGAGGTGAGGATGGACAACCACCACATCAAGGAACCGAGAGAGTCTACAACTGCAAGCAAGATAGTCCCATCCATCAGCCATATGGGATTGAAGTCCCCTTTCAATTAGAGGTGGAGTGGACATCACCATCCCATAATCTTCAGGATTGGGGAATAAAATATGGACTAGAGTAGGCTTACTGGCATTCTACTATAGACTTAGTGTGATTTTGGCAATGGAAGAAATTATATCATTGATGTAGAGACAGTGGCCACTGGAGGTGCTGAAGTCAGGGAGAGGGGAAAAGAAGTGTAATATGGGGGCATTTTCAGGACTTGGAATTAACCTGGATGACATTGCGGTGACAGATACAGGCCATTATATATCCTGCCTTAACCTGCAGAATTGAGTGGGAAAGAGTGTAAACTATAATGTAAACTATAGTCCATGTTTAGTGGCAATGCTCCAAATTGTGTTCATCAATTGCAATGAATGTACTACACTAATGAAAGAAGTTGTTAATGTGGAGGAAAGTGGGAGGTCTGAGGAGTGAGGCATATGGGAATACCTTATATTTTTTTATGTAACACTTCATGTAATCTAAGTATCTTTTTAAAATAAATAAAAAATACATTAAAAAAAGAAAGTATTTGATAGATGAGGATGAAAGGAAGACAAAGGGTGCCCAGAATATGCATTACTGATTTTATTAGAAAAAATAGAGCAATTAAATAAGAAATAAATTCCTTATGATAAATAAAATCAATGAAAAATTAAATAGTCATGTCAAAAGGAATATCTAGGAAAGGAAGTGAATCAGAATATATCAACCCAAGCATATTTGATGAGTTTACTTAATTTCAACTTTAATGAACATGTCCTAAGGAAATGCAGAGTCAGTAGATCAATTCATGGAGGAAATACTCGAAGAAATAGAAACTCAATAGTGTTTAACTCATTTTTTTCATCCCCTTGGCAATGGAAGATAAATAATAAATTTATATAGAGAACTTGAATAAAATTATTACAAATATTAGCTATATAATTAGATAAAAAAGGTAGGTAGGTTTATATAAATATTTTACTCTCATATTTAAAAATATATAATTTTTATAACATAAATGGAATTTTAAAAAGTGATCCTGCTTGGGGCTAGTGAAAAGAAACTTAATAAATTCTAAAATTTGCATAAAAACCCTTTCACAGGTTATTTTTTATTCCCTTTCTTAAACAATCCTTGTATTAAATAGAAAATCAAAACCAAACTTGTTGAATACCTATGAATTAATAATAATGAAAATAGAGAAGAAACATATTTATATCTATATGCACACTTATACATGAAGGAGAATGATGAGTACAACTAGCCGCAAACAGATACAAAAACCGGGTTGAAATGGATAGTTTTTCTTGAAGACTGTAAGTTATCAAAAATATCTCAAGACAAGATGCAAAGTCTAAACATACACTTGACAAAAAAGTAAACTAAGAAATTTTCTAAAAGGTTCAATCCCAAATATGAGTCCGTTTCCCTATGACATTAAACTTTAAGAACAGATCATTCCATGACTATTTAATTCTCAGCTTTTGTCATACTTGATGTATCAGCAAGTTTTGACACAATCGGTCATCGCCTCCTTTTCTAACCCCATCCCCAGCTTGAGCTATCTCCATTTGTGTTCCTCATCACAACAAATGGAAACTATACTTTTCTACTTTTTCATTTGCTCAAGCCAACACTCTTCGGCCTCATCCTTTATTCTTCAGTTTTTCTCGTACCACACATCCAATCCATCATCAAATCCTATTGCCTGTAATTTCAAAATGTGCCCAGCTCCTCTGAAATCTAACCATTTCCCACCCCTACACCATAAGCCACCATCATCTCTTATCAGAACTATTCAGTACCCTCCTAATTCTCCTACATGTATTCTTACCCACCTATAGGTTTCTCAAGAAAACAGCCAAAATGAGCCATTTAAGGCAAAACCCAGAACATGTTATTACTCTGTTCAGACCCCTTCCAATGGCTTCCTATCTCACTCAGAATAAACATCAAATATTCAAAAACCACCCACAAGTCTCAAATGATCTGAGTCCTGTGACCTCTGTGATTTGAATCTCCTTTAGTCTCACCCCTGCTCATGTTAATCTAGTGACACCATCCTATTTGTCTTTCTTGCAAGTCTTATATGCAAAATATGCTCCTGCTTCAAGGGCTTTCACTTGCTGTTCCTTCTGCCTAGAATAATCCCGTCCAGAAGCACATAGCATGTTCTATTACCCACTTTGTTGAAATGTCACCTCCTCAGTTTTCTATTGCTGCCATAATAGATTGCCATAATTTAGCAGCCTAAAACAAGTGTTTTCTCACTGTTCTGTAGGTCAGAAGTCAGAGTGGACTCAGCTGATTCTCTGTTCTGGGTCTCATAAGGCCCAAATTAGGGTGTCACTTAGGCTAGGTTCACAACTGAAGTCTCTGCAGAAAATATACTTCCAAACTCATTCAGGCTGTTGGTAGAATTCAGTTCCTTGTGGTTATAGGACTGAGGTCTCTGATTTCTTGCTGGCTGTCAGCAGGAGTCTCTCTCAGCTCCTCAAGGTTGCCTATGTTTCTGATCATGTTGCCTCCTCCATCATCAAACCAGCAAGGATATATTGTCCTTCCCAGGCTTCTACACTGACTTCTTTTGCCACATCTCTTCTGCTTCCAGCTGGAGAAAGTGCTCTGAACATAAGGGCTCATGAGATTAGATTGGGACCACTCAGTTACCCCAGGAATGTCTATCCCCCTACCTTAAGGTCTGTAAGCTTAATTATATTTTCAAACTCCCCTTTGCAACGTTACATAACACAGCCACAAGTTGCTGGGATTAGGATGTCGACATCTTTGGGGGGCCATTCTACTTACCATACCTACAGTGGCTACTCTATTTAAAATGACACCTGCCTACAAGCACACAGCCGCTTCCCTTTGGCTGCGTCATTTTTCCACCAGCACCGTTCGTAATTTCCCACATATTTTACTTGTTTAATTATATATCATTCATGTACCCCTCCTACAATATGATTAAATGGAGTCAAAGGTTTTCTACTGTTCCATTCACTGCTGTTTTCCTAGTACCTAGAAGAGTGCCTAGCACATATTAGGCATTCAAGTATTTATTGGTTGAATGGTTGAAATAATGTTTAATTATTTGAGAATATAGAGAAATAATCAAATCTTCTATTTGATATATTTATTTCACATGGAGTGTAATACTATAACAGAATTTGGCAAAGATAGCTCAAACAGGAAACCTGGAGAAGAATGACAGAAAGTAAGGACACCAAACTGATAACTGGGGTTACGCCTGGAGAGAAGAGGGGAGTGAGTGGAAGGCATGAAGTAATTTGATACTTCATTCTGAATAATTTTACACTAAAGATGCATTTATCTATTAGTTGGGTTATTAAAATTTATTTAAACATTTATAAAAATAATCATTTCTCTTCTCAAACTAAAAAACAAACAAAAAAAGACTAATAAAATCAAAAAGCTTCTGATCATAATCAAATTGGTAAAAAATATTTCTTACAAGAATCAATGGCATATTAACAACAGGGTTTTAATGTTCATCTGAAAATATAAATATGAATAAATAACCAGAGAATTTCTCAGAAAAATTAGGGGGTATTAAACTGTTTTAGTTAATAGAAGATATGAAAGTGTATTAGTTAATATAGTTTTTATAAAAGCTATTAAAACTATTGACAGATGAATAGTACAGTAGAGAAACTCCAGAAATAGCACAAAATATACCTGGGAAGTTAATGAATAATACCTAATTAACTTTGGAAAACAGTGTTAAGGTCAGAGACAATAAGAACCACACTGTACTTTAGTTAGTAAACATGTTTCTCAGTAGGATCTAAGTTAGCAAAATGAACAATGATAGTATTGTATTATAACTCATAGAATAAAATTAATATCCATGAACTCATACTGATTTAAGTAAATACCAAAATAAACAAATAATTAATTGGAAGGGAATGGGCAGCTCTTTCTACAGAAGAATTACAATTAATACATATAGGTGGAATGATGTTCATAGAAAATTGCCACAGGGGCCAGCTGTAGCCCAGTGGAAAATTGCCATTTGAATGCCACAATAATAATTTTTACAGGCAAGATCCACTGAGGGATGCACAAATTTAAGATTTTTACATAATAAAATTTATGAATTCTTCTGTTTTGGTTTTGGGATGTTGGTCTTTCATAAAATGGCCTTATCTAACTCAAGAAGGTAAACATATTTGCTTATGTTTTTTTCTAGCACTATTATTATTTTTTAATGAGAAAGTGGAGAGTAGATTTCATTAAAAAATAACAGTAATAATAGTGCTAGGAAAAAACATAAGCGAAAATGTTTATGTTCTTGAATTAATAGGGTTCTACTTTGGCCTTCAGTGAACTCTGCTTTCTTTGTAGGTATCTTTACCATTCATTGTACAGCTGCATTCAACTTCTTAATAATGTGGAGCTTTTAGAATTTCTAAGACATTTGCAGAATTAAAGCAAGTGATTCTAAAACAGGCTGCACTGTGTTGGTTTTAATTCTGATTTACACATGTGTTCAGATGTCCAAAATATATAGCACCTTATATGTAAGGACAGATTTTCTTTTTATTTCAGATTTAACTGTCACTCATAAACACTCATAGTACTGTACTATCAATAGAATGACTTCAAACACCTGACAACTGTTGAACAAACACAGTAATTCATTAAAACCTTGGGGAAGTTTTCTTCTCTGCAGCATGAATAGCTTTGCTTTTACTGCTGCACAGAATGCTAATGCAGAGAATCTGTGATCAAAGTGTACTGGGGACATGCTTTTAGGACCGGAGTCACCCCACACTGGTGTGTCTGTATGATTCTTTTGTTCCGTAAGAATGCCACCTGCAGCAGAAGTACACACACAGAGGCGGAAACTGACAATTCTCAACAAGGAAATCAGGCAAGGCTCTAGTGCTTTCTGATATACTGATAAATCTAAAAGGTTTTCCTTTGTAGCCCAGCCTTTTCTATAATATCCTTTCTCTGCTGTGGGCAGATTGACTGGTTGGACAGCTACAGCCTCTCTTTCTAGCTGGCAGGAATGCTCCTAAAAGTTGACAGGCAGCCCACACAATGTGGCTTGTTCTCTTCTTAGGAAGACAGGTTGAAATTGTATTGACTGCTCTGGTGCTCATTGGTACAGCTGTTGCTAATGAGATGTTTTTGTTGTTGATGTTGTTTTTTTCCCCAGTAACCAAGTGCGATCTTAGATGTTCTATGACAAGTCACAAATGTGTTTTTCTGTGTGGGTCTGGATTTATATACTCCGATATGACCTGTCTCTAGCAATCTTCAATTTTGAATGGCTCTATTTTTTTTGTGGGTGCTACTGATGTTAGACTCTGCACCTTAATGCTACTTCTAAATGTTTTATAGGAGCATTTAACTCTCATTCAGCCCTGCTTAAGAAGGAAAAGATAAATTTAAATTAAAATTAGTCCACCTTCTTAATATATTAATCAGATTTTTAATTTCATCTACAACTTGGAACTCTCACGTGGAAATATATTTAACGTTAAAAATCATGTTTTCAAAAATGCATAATAAAATATGAGCTATGCATAATATAATCACAGAAAGAGTAGGTTAAAAACAAAGATGCGGTGTGATCTCAGTTCTGTAATATCTTATATGCCTGTAGTTTGTATTTCAAGATGTTAGTAATTGCAACCAAAGAAAGTGTCCAGAAACAGACCCACACATGTGGTGATTGATTTTACATAAAGAATCCAAGATAACTCAATGAAGTGAGAATAGTCTTTACGGAAAACGGTGGTGGAGCAATTTGGCATCCACATGCCAAAAATTAAATATTAAAATAAAAGAACTTTGACCTTACACTATTTTAAAAATTAATGCAAAATTAGTTATAGACTTAACTGTAAAACCCAAAAATATAAAACATCTGGAGGAAAACAAAGGAGAAAATCTTTGCGACTTTGGATTGGTCAGAAATTTCTTAAATATGATAGCTTATCTTTTTATCAATGACTAGAATTCCATTGCATGACTGTATCATACACAGAAGTGTCCATTCTTTTCAAAAGGATTATGCTAAATGAAAAAAGTCAGACTCAAAAGACTGCATACTGTGTGATTCTGTTTATATGGTGTCCTGGAAAAGGAAAACTGTAGAGGAGATAAGGATCAGTTTTTGCCAGGAGTTGGGGTGAGGGAAGAAGATTGAGCCCAAAAGGATACAAGGGAATGTTCTGGAATGCTTAAAATATTCTCTATCTTGAGTATAGTGGTAGTATCATGACTTATAAATTTGCAATAATTCATAGAAGAGTATACAATAAATAAACCTAGGAAATGTCAATATTATTTATCTCCAGGTGGTATAATTTTCTTCTATTTGATTCTTTTATAATTTCTCAATGTTTTTATTTGAAGCATTTCAGTACTAAGAAAATGCCTTTTTCTCAGCAGTGTAAAACAACTTGTTTGGAAGTAGAATTTGAAGCAGGCTTCTCATTGTTGGAATCTAGTCCAAAATCTCTTCCATAGATGGAGATAGCAAGAGAAACATTTTCTTTGGAAGAATTCAGAAATTGTATTTGGAAGCAACTGAATAGAGATACTAGAATGTAGAAAAGACAAATATTCCAAGGCCTGTCTCTAACTCAGTGTGTATATTAGTCATGAGAAATATCATCTTCTGCTCCTTTCCCTCTAAATTAATAGCTGCATTCCCATGTGACTTGAAAAGGACAAGAGGCTAAACAGAGCATAATTACTCAATTTTTAGAATAAAGAAACATGGCTACTGCTTATTGAGTCCATGGAATCCTTTGGAAATTAAAGATTCTCTCCAGAGAAATGGCCCTTGGTAAACAAAAAAGAGGCATTCAGGGTTTCAGGCCCTCAGAATACAATGTAAAGAGTCCCAAATTCATAGGTGTATAAAGGTCAATCAAGCAAAATTCAATGATGAAGCCAATTTGGTGTAACACTATAGATATTATGGAAAATATGACAACCTGGAAAACATGCCTCTTCTAAAAGTGTCCAAATTGTATCACTTTCTAGTTTAAACAAAACACTTCCTGAGTTTGGTCAAATGGATGACTTTGTATTTATTTATTTATTTATTTATTTTTGAGGTACTGGGGACTGGAGATTGAACCCGGGACCTCGTTATGTCGGAAGCTGGTACTCAACCACTGAGCCACAACAGCTTCTCTGAGTTGGTTTTATTGTTGTTTGTTTCTTCAGAAGGCATGGAGAACTGAACCTGGGACCTCCGATGTGAGAGGCAGGCGCTCAACTGCCTGAGCCACATCCACTCCAATGGATGCCTTTTTGACTTCATATTTGTACATCACAACTAAAGGCAAGGGAATTCCTTGTTTACTTTTTATGGACTGGCTCCTCAGAACATAGATTGCATTGTCTAAAAGCAGGATTTTTTCATTAAAAAATAATTTTATTTTTCATCAAATTAACACAAAATATTGAATTAAAAAGCAAATAATACAGAAAATTTTGCTTCCTAACGCCACCTAATTCTAACCCTGTTCCTGGGGAGGCAGACACTTTTAATTTTCCTAGGTATTTATTTTCATATGTATAAATAATGTTTGCACTGTTGACTATTGATTTATCACTTTTAGCCTGTACCTGTTTACTTTCTAGTCCCCCATCGCACACCTAAACATGTCTCCTTTCCCATTTTCTCAATAAGTTTTATTCCAAATTTTGACTAAATGAAAAATGGAAAATAATTAAAATTATGAAAATACTATTTCTGGTTGCTGAGCCAAGTGGTACACTATGACTAAATTTCCTTTCTTATATTGTATTTATTTCTGTTTTTCTTGGAGGTTATAATTATCTCAATTTTTTCTTTTACTTAGATTTCCATCATCTATTTTTATTTTTTTTTCCACACCTCTTGTAGCATGTATTTTTTCTAGATGCTCATTCATACCATAAAATCTATCAATTTCCACTTTTTTCCCTGGAGCCTTACCTCTTCCCATCTGACTATTTGATCTCTGTTTCTAGATACTCAATTGCAATCTTCCAATATCTTCTGTCTTCCACTTTCGTACTTTACTTCCTCATTTTCTTAAATCATATCCCGGTAGCTCTGTATGATAAAGCAAATTTAAAGCCAATTTTTTGAATGCTTGCATATGGAAAAGTTCTTATGCTATCCTCACATTTGATTCATGGTTTATCAAGATACAGAATTCTAGTATGAAAATATTTTTTCCTAAAAATTTTGAAGGCTTTGCTCTCCTATTACCTAAAATCCTTGTAACTATTGAGAAGCCACTTTTCTCTCTTGGGAAGCTTTTGAAATCTTTATTTTATCTCCAGAGTTCTGAAATTTTATGAAGATCTGCATTGCTGGGGGTGTTTAAATTTTTTTTTCCCATTCACCATGCTGTGTACTCACTGGGCATTCTCCATGTGAAGAATTATGTGTTTATGAATCTGGGAAATTATCTTGTTTCATTTCTTTGATAATTTCATTTCCATTTTTTTTGTTCTCTTAGGAGCTGCGATTATACTGAATTTGTGATTGTAATATACTTTCTGTCACTTTCCATATCTGTCTCTGGGGGAAGATTTTCTCAACTTGTTCATTTCATGCTACTGATTTCATTTTTAAATTTTCAATCTATTTTATTTGATTGTTTCTCTTCTTTATTAATTTTACGTGCACAGCATTTTTCTTATTTTTCAGGTGGTATTTCACACACAATTTTAATTTTACTTTTCTTTCTCTTTATTATTTGTCTTTGTTCCATCGATTCCTCTTTTCTTTCTGGTGGTTTTAGATTCTCTCATATTGAAGAGGTTCCTCAAATGTCTGGAGATCATGTGTTTTTCATTCCCATTTTAAGAGTGAGGTACCCTTAGATTGTTTTGAAGCTCTGCCAGTGGCGATGGGACTTGTTAACTGGTGGGTTTCACTCTAAGAGTTAATTAGGCAATGATCTGACCTTTGTATTGTAGAACCCAAAATATATTTATGATTCCCCCTCTGAGTTCATTTATTTTCTCCAGAGAAGAATCTTCCAGTCTGGTAGAGAAAGAAAATTTGATGGAAGAACATACACATGGTCACTGCCTAATAGAAAAGGGAGAGAGTACTGGTTAAGTCTGTAGACAAATCTATGCTACTTATGCTTGAGATGGTGCCTTATTTTCCATGAGAACTATGTTGCCAGTAAGAAGAGGTTTTTGTTTCCACTCAGTATAATCTAACTGAATTCAGTGAAAGGTTAACTGCATAAACAACACTTTCACGGTATCAAGCTTGGTCTCCAGAATAAACCCAAAAGAAAGTGATTGATGTATTGTCAGAACACATGTCTCTCTGAATCCCTTTAGAGTGTGAGCACTTCTATACATCTATATTTTTAAAAGCCTAAACCTGGAGTAACAGCCAAGGAAAATGCTTTGTTTGCCAGGGCTGCTAATAACAAATAACACACAAGTTGGCCTAGGCAACAATAATGTATTGGTTTTGGAGGCTAGAAGTCCCAAATCAAGGTCTTGGCAGGCCACACTTTTTCCTAGTTTCTGTAGCATTCTGGTGGTAACTTGCTAGCAATTCTTGGGATTCCTTAGCTTGTATCTCTGCCTCCCCCACATGGCAATCTGCTTCATTCTCTGGCTTCTCCTGGTTTCTGGCTTCTACTGATTGGCTGTGTCTAACTTTCCTTTGCTTAAAATAATGACTCCAGTCACATGGATTGAGGTCCATCCTGAATCAATTTGGCCTCATATAAATAGGATCTTTATTTTTTTCTTTCTGTGAATTTTATTACTTTTTTTTAAGGTACTTAGATTATACAAATGTCACATAAAAAATATAGGGGATTCCCATTTGCTCTGCTCCCCACACCTCCCACATTTTCCCACATTAACAATATCCATCATTAGAGAGGTACATTCATTGCAATTGATGAACACATTCTGGAGCATCGCCACTAAGCACGGATTAAAGTTTACAATATAGATTACACTCTCTTCCACCCATTCTTTAGGTTATGGAAAGATTTATAATGACCTATCTGTCATTGCAAGACATTCAGGACAATTCCCAAGTTCCAAAAATGCCCCCATATTACACTTGTTTTTCCCTCTCCCTGACTGACCTCAGAACTTCCAGTGGCCACTGCTTCCATATCAGTGATATAATTTCTTCCATTGCTAGAATCACAATAAGTCTATAATAGAATACCAGCAAGTCTACTTTTGCGCATAGTTCATTACCCAATCCTGAGGATTCTGGGATGGTGATATCTATTCCACCTCTAATTGAGAAGGGGCTGCAATCCCATAGGGCCAATGGATGGGGCTCTCTTGCTTGCAGTTGTAGCCTCTTGGTTCCTTGGTATGGTAGTTGTCCATCATCACCTCCTTGTTAGTTGTCCTTGGTGAGACCAATGGACTGGAGAGTAGGTGTTGCAACTCTTTCAGGATTCAGGGCCCAGCTGGCACATGGACAGCCCAAAGATTTACATCTGTTGAACATACAACAACTCTAGTACTAATTATAGGTTCAAATAGAAGGACAGAAGAGCCATGTGTAGGGAAACCACAACTGAGTCCAACTCTGTCACACTGGGGAGCATAAATTCCAAAGTTGGGTTCACTGGCAAGGCACCAAACTCCTGAGCTATCTGCCCTGACTATAGTATAGTGTCTTGATGTCTCCAGCACCCTGAGGAGCCCAGCTATTTGTGATAGTAGCTACTTTGGCAGTCAATGAGATCCTGCTGTGGTGTGCATAAGCATAACCTCTGGGATGACCTCCCGACTCACTTTGAAGTCTCTTAGCATATAAACTCATTTGTCTTTACCTTTTCTCCTTTTGTCTAAGGTCTTTTTCCAGTTGTGTTGCTAGTTGGTGCTTGGTAGTAATCCCTTGGTGCTGGGAGGCTCATCCCCAGGAGTTGTGTCCCAAGCTGGGGGGAAAGTAATGCATTTAAATGCTGAATTTGGCTTAGAGAGAGGCCACATTTGAGCAACAAGGAGGATCTCAGAATGCAACACTTAGGCACCCTATAATACTAGGCTAAGTTTCAATTTCAAGAGTAAAGGTTCATGTGTACAGTCATCAATATGAAAGGCCTGTCAATGGACCATCCTCCTTCACTAGTCATTGCCCCTGTACTTGGAGGATTCTTGCTGATCCACTAGAGAACCTGGCAGAGCTCCCCTAGATGAGGATTTGATATTCCTTCAGTTATTGTGTGAAACCCCACCGACTGTGACAATGCCCCATGAACATTTGAACACATTTATATGCATTATATGTATGCCCAGGTGAGCTTCCTCCCATATATCCCTGTCACTGACAACCCACACCAATGATCCTCCCCCACCACACCTGTAACCCTTCGGTGATCCAAAACTTCTTCAAAAATGAAGCCAAGGGAAGCAAATGTGGCTCAAGTGATTGGGCTTCCATCTACCATATAGGAGGTCCAGGGTATGATTCCTGGGGCCTCCTGGTGAAAAATAAATAGCCCACATGGCAAGCTGGCCTGGGAGGAGTGCTGGCCCACACTGAGTGTTGGCCCACACAGAGTGCTAGCCCGCGCAGGAGTGCTGGCCCATGCAGAGAGCTGGCACAGCAAGATGATGCAACAAAAAGAGACACAGAACAGAGACAATGAGAGACTCAGCAAGTCAGGGACCTGAGGTGGCACAAGAGAATGAGCAGCCTTTCTCCACTCTGGAAGGTCCCAGGACTGGTTCCTGGTGCCACCTAAAGAGAAGACAAGCAGACACAGAAGAACACACACAGAGAGCAGACAGCAAGTGCAAAAAACACTGGTGGTGGGGGGGCGATAAATAACTAAATAAATTTTTTTAAAAATGAAGCCAATAAAATAGCCAAATACAATTAATAATAAAATGAAATGATAGTTTTAAAAATGCAAAATAAAATACAAAAATTTTTTAATAAAAATTTGGGAAATATTAAATAGGATCTTTAAAGATCCTATTCACAAATGAAGCTACATCTTTACTAATAATGACATCTTCAAAGGTCCTATTTTACAAATGGGTTCACACCCATGATAATGTGGATTAATATCTGAACACGTCTTTTGTTGGATATAGGATTTAATCTCCAAGAGAAAACAATAGCTGTCATTGAAAAAACGCACTTAATATACATTATCTCTTTGTAATTATAGTACTACAATTACAAATTTTAATCAAACATGCTAATAACTTCACAGGGCTATTGTCATATCATAGCAAAAGGCCTAGTATTTGTTGCGTGCCTAATGTGTATCAGAAAATATTAAGCAATAAGTTTATACTTCAGGATTCTTGGACTCAGAGCTGACGGATATTAATAACTTTGTGAATTTGAAGAAATCACTTTATCATCTTAGTTTTGTCATATGTAAAATGGGAAAATATTACTTAAAGGACTTTCCTGGTGATTAAACAAGTTTAATAATTAAATCTCCTAGTATATTGTAGGAACGTAGTTTGCACTTAATAAATTGTATTTGTAATTTAAATGGAGTTTAGTCCTGCCCTACTTACCCTACCAAAATGTTGTAAGAGTCATCATGAAAAAATATATGGCCTGACCATTTAAATGGCTCTCAAGGATATTCCCATCATCCTTGTCAGCATTTGCAGTTGTCTGTCTTTTCAATTATAGCCATTCTAGTGGGTATGGAATGATATTTCATTAGTAGTTTAATTTGCCTTTCCCTAAAGATTAATGATGTTGCACACCTTTTA
>PVKH010008460.1:0-11986 GCA_004027955.1 Chaetophractus vellerosus | reverse complement strand
TGGGAAGAAATGTATAAATGCGGGCATCTTCATAGATTTGGTGGTGGAAGATGAGGAAATCTATTCTGAAGGATTGTTTTTCCCCCAGATAAATCAGAAACAAAGGCACTGTATAAAGAGAGAAATAAGAGTGGGTGTTGGAGGTTTGAAGAGAGAAGCTACTATTTACAAAGTCATCCTGAGGAACAGAAGGGTGAATTGACTAAGAAAATGCCGTAGGGTTCCTGGGCATTGCTAAGGGGTCGGTAGAGGTCAGGGGTAAGGAGTTAGAAGGGTCAGGCTAATGAGTTAAAGGTGCTCGCGGGGCCAGGGAGTCATCGGCTGTGGTCAGACAGTGGGAGATGTGCAGGAATCAGGAATGACAAAATTAGGGAATGGCTCCAGAGAAGGTTCTGAATTGATCTTTACATGGGCATAGATGTCAGCAAGAAAGAGGGCATGAGTATTCTTGGTGAGAAGTATCGTAAAGTAATACTTCAGTGCATGTGGGGGCGTGGCAAGGAGGTAGGTAGTTGACTTTAACAATGAGGGGAAGTAGGTGTTTTGTCTGGTGGTTTGGGGGCCAAGGATGCTTGATTCTTTTATAAATTCACAACTTTTACTCTACACTTACTGTTTATATATGTTCATGTATGAGTGAGAAACTTCAATAAAAAAAGTTTAAAAAAAGAGAAGACAAAAAATTCAATTAGTGAATTTAAAATTATCTGTAAAAAAGAGAAGACATGAAAGTCTTCAATCAGTAGCTTTGGTAATGTGTGATGGGATTTATTCTAATATTCTTTTAGGAAATTCTAATTATTATCTAATTGTAATCTCTTTCTCAATTTGACCACTCACGTAACGGGTAGAGATGATGTGGGATGATCGTGACATCATAACATAGTGGTTAAAGTATTAATTGGCCTGGAAACTTTAACTGTATGAGACAGGGGGGGAAAGAGCAACACAAGAATCTTACTTCTGCCAAAATGCTGTGCATTTATTTTTCATTCACCTGGAAAAAATTAAGTAAAAGAAACAAAACACAATTAATTCGGAACTATAAATATAAACATGGGTTTAACTTCCCTAAACAAATCCAAACATAAAACAAGAAGAATGTTTAATAACCATCACATAATGTAGTAATGTGGAGAGTTTGATGTAAATGTCTATACCAAGTGGAAATAATCACAGATAAGTGGAAGAGGGAGACAATTTGCAAATGAAGCATTGTAATAAAGACAAGTGTCAATACAACACAAAACTTCCCAATCCCCAAATTTCATAGGTTTTAGGGCAGGGTTCTTAACCTTTTTGTTCCATGGACCCCTTTGCCAGTCAGGTGAAAAGCACAGACCCCTTCTCAGAATGTAGCTGCAGATAGTTTTATGACACTCAACATCGGCAAGTCTTTAAATTGAATTTTAAGATGATTCAAAATTATGTTTTAGAACTTTCTCATAATTTCAATACCTGAACCTAACACGGTTCAACATCTGCTCAAATGGTTATTTTCAGCAAACATTTAGAAATTTGAGTCTTCCCATCATAAAACCATCTTCACCACCCATACCAACCTCTTTGCAGGCAGTTCTCTGCACTCAGAACACGTTACATCAAAGTAAAAATCATATTATGTCCATACTATGCTGTGCATTATTTAGTAAATATATCACTCCTGCAACAACACATCCCCAAAAGAATATTATGTTTTTAAATGCATAAAATAAAATTACAAAGGAAATCAGTTACATATATTGAAATAGTTACTAAAATAAAAAAAGATATAATGCTATACATATGTGCTTCTTTCTTAACACATTAAATAATAATCCAATATATCAAAAATACAAGAAAGTTAAAGTTAAATTTTATTTTTTAAAGACATGTCAATGTGCAGACTGTTTTTGTTTATCTTGAATAAGAACATTAAACTGTGGCGTAGTATTTGACAAAGCAACACGAATCATGTTGGATATCTAATCGAGTTGATTTTTAAAAAATCAAGCTCATGGACCCCCTGAAATCTTTCCACGGACCCCTTGGGGGTCCGTGGACTCCTGGGGTAAAACCCCTGCGTTAAGGTTTTACCCTGGAGATCTTGTTAGTACATTTATTAAAAATTTAATAGTTGTCTAAATTGTAAGCATTTTTGAGGTCTTGCCCTAAAAGATACACTGAATATATAATAGTAATGAGGCAAATTGAAACAAGAGGAACCAAAAGCTTACATGACTTGAAAATCAAAAAGCAATAAAGAAAGCATATGAGAGTCATTACAGATGTTTACACAATTAGAAACCCTCTGAGTTTTAGAGATCTTCTAGGTCAGCACAAATGAAAAATCACATTAGGAGTAGATTTCCCCTTGAGGAAATTTTGCCCTAAACTCACCAGCTAACGTAATAAATTATATTTCACCATTAAGAATTATTAAGTATGTGTGCATTTATGTTTTATAGGGAATTGTAGTCTTGGTACAAAATCAGAACTATTGATTTGCCAATTTTACCATCAATATATTATCAATAAAAATCCCCCCAATTTTTAACTTATTAATAAATCTCATTCTCTTTGCTTGTATTTTGCTTTCAATGTCAATATTCTTTTGACCTTCTTCATTTATTTTTGCTTAGTTTTTTTTTACTTTATTCCTTGTGATGGTAATTTTTAACATGTAACAAAGAAATATGAAAATGAAAAGTGCCAGTCATGTTCAAATCACATATTAAAACATGCTCTGATTGACTGAGCTTGTGGGTAATTTAGCAAAAGAGTTTTAAAAATGTTCAAAAGGAAGTTGACTTTTTCGAATTAAATAATTGCATCCAAAATAATAGTAATGGAATACAGAGATACATAAGGAGAATTAAATGTATAATTTTGACCATACTGAAGTTATTTCCGGACATATAATTTAGTAAATCCACTACTAGAAATGGAAAACATGAAACTATTTGCCAGGCGATAAAATCTGAATTCTCCTATACTTATACAGAATACAATATATTACCAAAATGCCTAAGAGGAAATCCTGGAAACGTCCTTTATTTTCTGCATATGCACTGAGATGAAGTAAAACTAGAGAGAGGAATCACAGATGATTCAGAGAAAAACATGAATGAGCACTGATAAATACAAATCTGAGGAAATACTGGTAAGATTGCAGTAGCATCAACAACATACACTTTGGATCTTCCTAAATCTTCATGTTAAAATTTGTAACGCAACTAGATAGCAAAATCTAGAAACCTATGGGTGATATTTAGAACAAAGCTTTGTGAACAGATATCTACAAATTACTAATAAGAAAGAGAATGGCATCAATAAGCAAAAGATCTATGTAAATTTATCATCTGCTCTGGAGAAAACGATGAGAAAAAAATTGGGCATCTCACAGACCTGGGAATGGGAGAATCCCCAAATATCTAATGGACTTTCACAGATGTAGAAGTGTTTTAATTTTAGAAGAGCAGGTAAGCCAGAGTGGTTATGCCCATTGCAGTGGGGTGTAAATGCCAGAGGTTCTTGGTAAGAACTAAAAGAAATGGAGCAGTCAAGCCCTTAAAAACATGTAAAACTGAGCAGCCAGGACCCCCCTTCACAGTGGGGCTTCCACATTAATGAGGAACTCCTGGGAGTGAATTAAAGTCGAATACACAGGGACCTCAGATATAAAGAAAGAGAAGGTCCAGGTAAAAGTAGATGCAGGGTGCAGAGCTAAGAAATCACAGAAGGGCTATGTTTGCTTTGTAAAATACTGCCAACCCATTTTCCAAAGCAGCTGCGCCATTTTGTAGCCCTTTCAAGAACGAAACAAGAATTTCTCTCCTCTGCCTCCTCGCTAGCCTTTGGTGTGTCCGTGTTTGGGATCATAGCCATTCTGAAAGGTGTGTAGTGGCATTTTGTTGTTTAATTTGTAATTCCCCAAAGACATATGATATTGAGCATCTTTTTTTGCCATTTGAAGTGTCTGTTCAGATCTGCTGCCCATTTTTTAATTTGGTTGTTTGTTTTATTTTTGTCGCGTTTCTATATGTTCTTTCTATGTTTTGGATACTAGTCCTTTATCAGGTATGTGTTTTTCAAATATTTTTCTCCTAGTCAGTAACTTGTCTTTTTATTCTTTCAATGATAGCTTTTCTCATTTTAAAACAAAAAAAAAAAAGCAAAAGCAATCTTGAGTATATTAATCCATTTGACATACAAAAACCATAAAACTCTATTTAAAGAGAATATGTTATGTCAAAATACAGCTCAAAATATGGCTGTGTTAGTGTATATGTTGGTTCTACTTTTCTATTTAAGCTGTGGGGAGGTAAAGATTGGGTGTAAACCAAGAAAAACTGCAGGAATGAAAACAGTAAGATGAAGTCGCTACTAATATTTGCATGTATATTAACTTAACCTGCATAATTATAAATATGGAAATGTTTGCATCTGCTAATTTAATATATGGGATTAATTAGTCACTATTTCTTCCTTTATCTACTCTGTTAATTCTTCCACTGTGCTTTTCTGTTCTATCTGATTATAGGATAATATATTCCTATTTTCACAAGAATTTTTTTGTTACTGAATATCAAGTTGGCACCGTAAGTATTAAGTACCATTTTCTGAACATACTATGTTCACAGAAGAGCATATTGAATGTTTTGCATTTTCAACACGTCTGTAACAGCACAGCAGAGTGCCTTTTATTATC
This sequence comes from Chaetophractus vellerosus, assembly GCA_004027955.1. Classification (NCBI taxonomy): domain Eukaryota; kingdom Metazoa; phylum Chordata; class Mammalia; order Cingulata; family Chlamyphoridae; genus Chaetophractus; species Chaetophractus vellerosus. The sequence continues at coordinate 7,296 of PVKH010008460.1, read as the reverse complement.
TCCATTTTATAACTGAAAATCTAAGGTACAAATTAATTCATTAGTTAAATCAATGCCCTTCAGCAAATATCCAGGATTAAAATCCAGCTCTGCCTGACCCCAAGGTCTGGAAGTGTAAGAAACTGGATATGGATAAGGAATTATATAGTGTATTGGATGAATAAATAGTTTTCCCCTCTGATAATTTTCTGATGTAAAACCAAAGAGATTATGTTCATTTTTAAAGCTTGTGCTTCAACTCTCTCTCCAGTGTTAACTAACACAATTTTATTAGTTTTATAACAGACACACTGGCATTTTTCTGCTTCATTGTTATGATTTGCAGTTTATAATACATGGCTGGAGAGCAGGCTCACATTTAATTGTTTCCAAGTAGGAGCAGTATAGCCAAGTTGTTAAGAGCCCCAGGCTCTCATGAATTACGCTCTCGTCCCACCTCTGGAACTTGTTAGTTGTGTGACCTGGAGCATTTTGTTGGAATCTTTTGTGCTTCAGTTTGCCCTCAAGAAAATGGGGATGATGTAAATAAATCTACCTCCCAGGGTTTTTGAGAGGATTAAATAACGTGAGCAAAGCTCTTGGAAAAGTACATAGCTCATAGTAAACACTCAATAAATGTTAGATTTTTTTCAAAATTGGAAATATTTTAATGTGATATCTTTTTATTAGATTTTCTGCCATTAGATTAAGCAATCTACATGCAAGTAAAATGAGTAAAATCAAATATCATTACTTAATAACTAAGGGATGATGAATCATTATCTGAATGTACTATAAACAAGTATTAACACTTGAAGTCCTATATCTGGGGTTAGTAAATGGATTCAGTGAATTCATTAAATCTATTAAAGAGTCATATATGATTCCCACTGAACTTTGAGCCTATCACTAAGTACTGCTCTTCTCTGGCAATCTAACATTTCCATCAATATTTAGCCCTAGTTTTTCCTTTAGGTATGAGCTTTCTTTTCCTATGATGATATTATAAGCATTGCATAAAAAATCCTTTGGTGTTTTTTTTAGAAATCATTTAAAGTTAGGGGCAGTGACAAGTTTTTACAAACATACCCCTAGTTGCACAGCTTTGTACATTCTGTGGCCTCTGCTAGCATATGACGGCCATCCAGGCTTGTTTGACAAGCTCTACTAATGAAAGACCAGAATTCTACATATTCATCCTTGAAGCTGCTTTCAGAGTAAAAGTGCTATTACATATTATTATTATTATTTTTTAAAAAATTTCTGTGTTTATTATATTACATGCTATTTTTAAACCTTGTCTTCCTGGTGGATTATAAAACTGGAAAGGTGTGTGATTTAGAATTCATGACACATGGAAGTCTTCTTACTTCCAGATATGAAAAATACAATAGACAATTTCCACTAAATTTTTAAGATAAAATAAAAGTTTTACCATAAGTAAATATAGCCTCTTTCATATAAATTCAGTTATAAAGACTTTAAACTTTTAAAAAAGAGTTTTTTTTTTAATCACTGCATTTGTTAGTTTAGAGATGGAATTGTAAATTTTTCTTTGTCTTTCTCATCAACTACAATTAAGTAGCTAATTTTCCCCATAAAGTTGCTAGGCATTATTCAATAGAAATAAAAAGACTCAGCCCAAGTTTTTTGTTAATTTATTTTCTAATTCTGTGAACTCTCAGCTAATCAGAGATATAATACATTGCAAAATAGAAAATTTAACCTGTGCAAATAAGATTTAGTCATTATTCTGCGTATGTGTTTGTAGATAGCTCCATTTTAATGAGGTGAGCAAAAAGTGGCAGTGGAGTTTTGTAGGAAAAAAATCTGCATTTTTCACCAAGAACGCATTGTGAAGCCTATTTTGTTCTTTTGCCTTTGATTCCATGTCTTTTAAAAATGTCACCAAATTTGCCTGTGAAATCACATGAAAATGTAAATTCACTTAATGTTGTGTTTCCCTTGAGTCCTGAAGAATTACTTTCTTTGAGTTTTAACATTTTTGGTATTTTAACTCAATATTTCATACCTTTTGATGGCAAATTTCCACAGTTTTAAGAAAAAAAATACTTCCTTTCCAATGTAACTCACTTTAGATGTACTTAATACATAAAAATTGGCGAAAGGAGTGGTGACAGTAAACTCTATACTTGGACCTTGTGTGTGTGCGCGCACGTTTGGCCTTCCCATCTCTGAAATTTTTCTAATAACTTCTAGCTCCTAAAACATGCCCTCGAGAGTGCTCTTCCCAGCTGCCGGCTATTCCTTGCCTTCTAGGCTGCTTAGTTCTCTAGTATATTGTAGCACGTGTTCATGAACTAGCCTTCAGGTCTTACATTGCTCGGTAAAGGAATGTTAGATAGACTTACTCCTTTGATTGAGACAAATACCTAGGCTTTATTGGTAGAGCATCAGAAATCTGTAGCATCTTGTTTTCCAGACTCTGGTCCACGATTAAACTTTATTTCACATTTTCCTTGGAGGCCTCCTATTTTTGTGCCCTCCTTTCCCCGTTCAAATATATCATCATTGTGGAATCATCACTTAATGATAACAAAGGAAAAGGTCTCTGAAATTATGACTATTAGCATTTTTAGAATAATCTTCATGCCAGTTATTTATTTAAATTGAAGCAAATATATTAGATAATATTTATAGATATTTCCTAGATATAAGGGACTGTTTATCATTATTCATGAGAACTAATTTCCCCAACTCTGAGGCAGGCATCACCAGTATTCTTATTCTTATTCATTGTTCTTTTTAAACAGATGAGGAAACTAAGACACAGAGAAGTTAGTAATTGGTAATTTGCTAACAATTAGCAAAAACACAATTTGAACCTAGGCATTTAGGCTCTGGACTGTTGCACTTAACTATTACACTATATTGCTTCTCAGTGACCCGAAATATGGGATGGAAGATTCCAAATTGTCTTTCTCTGGCCAGATACATGTTTCCTACATTTTGGGGCAACAATGCTGTGGTTCCTTGATGCAGACCCATCTGCACCTCACTAGACAGCCAGAAAAATTCCTGAATAGAACTTTTCCACGCTCTTTGCGAAAGTCACCTTACAAATGTCACCTGATCAGAGTCTAACAGAGTTACCCATGATCATAATCCAATAAGCAGCACGACTAAGAAAATATATAAAACTTTCATAGTACAGAGCAACGTGATAGTTGTTTCCCACACAGAGTTGTCATTTGTCATTTGGCTTATAGCTGCCTCACTAGAGCGGAAGCTTGTCTCTCTATATTTTAAGGTCAGTATAGTCAGAGGGGGGGATTTAGATGCGTTTTGGAGAGAATGGGACAGATTTCTGTTTCTGAAATTTCAATCTGCTACACTTCATGGTACCTGATATCCAGAGCACTATGTACTTCAATAGAACCGGAGCTAGGGAAAGTAGACTTAGACATAGTCTTCTTCTGGAATCATATTAATTTTCCGTAGATGTACATAGAGATATTAAAAGGGGCGAAACAGGTTCTGATGAGCGTCCTCAGACTAACTTCCCATGGCTCCATTTAGACAGCGACCTGGCCCGTGGTCTCTCCGACGGCTGCTCCGGGTAGGCGTTGCAGGTGGAACGGTCTGGATGACTGCTGAGCAGTTACGGGTTTTTTGGGATAGAGCCTGAGGGACGGGGCCGACTTCTTCCTGTGGCCATTCTCACAGCAAATGGGAATCCCTGATCCCCCTGAAGAAGCACCACTGAACGCCACCCGCACCGTGGAAAGGACTTTTCGTGATTGGCATTTGTGGGCTCTTTCGTTGCTGTCACATCAGTGGCACCCGAAGTCACCACACTGGGGATGCCTGCCACCCCGCGGTGTTCAAACAGAGGACACATCAGCGCATCTGCCACCGTTTCTAAGCTCTCTCTCTCTCTTTCAGTGAATTGCTACCTTCACATAGTACAGAAAGTCTAAGTCCACGTAAGCTCTTTAATGTTAACAAGAAACAGCAGTTTCAAAGTCAGGACTCTTTCAGAGGTATAAACACGTCATTTGATGACTCAGGCTGGGTTTGGGCTGAAGTTCATCACCTCTCTTGTCTGCATCCCAGGGGTCCTTGCAGGCTCCCTCTGTGATACAGGGCGTTAGGATAGCTCCCCGGTCTTACGGCTCACAGCCACTAGATGCCAGCGTTGCCCTTCCTGCTCCTAGCACAGGGGTTCCGGGCTGATGCCACCCAGCCTGAGAAACTGCACTCCCACTCAGTACCTGCGACCGCCCGCTCTGCGCTCTGAGGTTCCCTGCGACACCGCGCCTGTTTTAATTTACCATGGTCAGCGTTTCTCTTCTGTGAGCAGCAATGCTGGTATGGAAAACATAGAGGCAAAATAAAAAGAATGGAGCAAAAGAAACAGGGTATTGTCAAGGCATTGTTAATATCAATTTTATGGAATCCAACAAGTACTGATCACTTTAAAATATGGCTATAAATGCCAAGCATTTTTGAAAACTTGGTCAGAGTCTGACAAAAAAAGTGTGCAAATAAGCATGTTTTTATCATCTCAGAAGTTTTAAGTCACATTAAGAAAGGAAAAAAAAGGCGAGAATGAGGGACAGCGCCTAATGGGATTAGTATGATGAGAGAGGCCTTGGAAGACGTTCACAAGCTTGTGACACTTGAGCTCAGACCCGAGTGAAGGGAGGCAGTGAGCCTCGTCTTACAGCCAGGAACCAAACTCAAGATGCTGGAGTGCGGGAGGATGGCCTTGCGGAAACGCGCCTGAACCAGACTGCGCTGTAGAAGGTCAGCCGGGGAACCTGGCAGGCCTGAGGTCGAGGAGAACCGCGTGATGCTCTGACCGTGAGGCTGGTAACCAGACAACCGTGACCGTGACGACGACGGCCAATGTCGCCGAGACTCCACACATGCCAGGCGGTTTCATGAGCATTTTACGCGTATAAGGTCATTAAATTGTCATGAAAACCCAGTGACATAGACCAGTACTTTTCCTTCTTTCCAGATGAGGGCACAGGGTCACCGATTGTTTAGGTAACTTTCTGCGGTTCATAGAGCTGGTGATTGGTGAGCTGATACACAGCATCACGTTTTAGCTCGGGAGCCTCTACTGACGACCACCAAGCCGTTGTTCTAAGCCTTTATGCGCGTGTCGTGATTTTAATGCTGTGCTATAGTAAAGGAGAAGGTGGCATAGTTACGAGAGTCGACACGGAAATCGTGGGTGGGGAATATTGAGATTCTTATCCAAGCTTTGCCTCTAACTCACTGCTTGAACTTGGAATATGTCTTTGTGTCACAGTTTCCTCTTCTGTAAAATACATGCGAAGATATGGACCAGAGTTCACAAATTAGTAGGCCCACTGATGGTTAGAGAAGTTCCCCATTTGTGTTTTCTTCTGACCCTGTTATTGTTGTTGGAATATATTGAATTAGCTTAAAACACCTGAGAGTAGAAGATTTAATATAAATTATGCACTTATGGCTTTAATTTTAAAACCTGAAGATATAGTGCTTGAACTTGTGTTCTGCATGCTAACTGGTCACCCACACCCGAGTACTCTATGAATCCCCTCAGACAGAGCTCAACCTCCCCACTTCCCCAAAGCCCCACCCGATCAGACATTTACATTTCCTACCAGGCCAAAGTAGGCATTTTTCATGAAATGCCCTAGTCCAACTATTTCCCGAGGCCATTTCTACTTCTATATTTTATGTGTTCAATTTTCCTCCTGTTGTAGAAAAAACTAGGTGGTCTACAGGAGTTGGTTATTGAGCAGAGAGAAAGTCTCAGTCTTTCTTTTGGTGCACTCTTTATTTTTCTCCTTACCTAGAAAAGAGTTAAGGTGATAGAAAGAACAACAAAAATAAATCAAACTACCTATCAGTGGCAAGTGATATGAAAAAAACACATCTTAAGAAAAAATTTTAGTACCGAAATTAATAAAAATAGAATGGAAATTTGGAAGATGCAATAGATATAATATACACTTTTCTAAATTATTTTGCCTCAAGTTCTCTTATTTAATCCATGGTCTTCCAGATAAAGCTTGGCTACTGTCAGAGACAAAGGACATCCATTTTAAAATTATTTTTTATCAATATTCTGATAATATCTTCTTTTTTTAAAATCACACCTGAGCTTTGTTCCACACCCAGTTTAAATTTATCTATGTGCTTTCCTCCATGTATTCTTCTAAGATAAATGCATTGGGAAAAACTACAAGCTTTACAACTGGGACAAGAAAATGGCCTCTCACTGCTTCCCTAGAGAAAGCAAAACTGGAAAACTCTTGTTTTCCCAGAGATCCAGCACACAGCTGCCTTAAAGGTAGGAACGATCCAGGGGAAAGCAGCATGCCTGAGGCCCAGGTCCCTTTTCAGGAGCCCTCTGAGGGCACAAGGGGCATCATTTTCAGGTGAAATATATGAAAGAATTACTTTTCTCATGACCAAGTGTCACAGTCGCATACGTGCTTGGGGGAAAGCGCTTGGGGACATGCCTTTTTTCCAAGCTTATTAATCTTCCTGAGAACCTCAAGGATCTGCCCTCACTGGCCTCCTCACATACCATCGTTGTAAGATGCAACACGATTTACACACCGACGGCTGAATAGGAATAAGTGCTGCCAATTAAACTTCTGCCATGTTTCCCTGTCACACAACCTGTTAGACCTTATTGACAGAGACATCTGGAGTGACATAGGTAGATTTTAATCATACATCATTTTTGTGCACATACAACATATATAAAGTGAAATATTAGCAAAACAAACTGGTTAATATACTCATAGAACTAACTCATATTCAGAATCACTTTTGGATTTAGAATCATCATGGACTACATTTTCCACTTAATTTTCAGTTTGTGCCATCAAAAATTGTGAGGATGAAGCTTTTTTTAAAAAAATTGAATCCATGAAAGGAAAACAACTAGTGTCCTGAGGTCTTGGGCAGACCTTGCAATTATGTGTTCCCGAGGAACTGTTGGTCCCACTTGCTGCTGCTTCTAACTCTTCTCCAGGAACATCTGGTGTCTGGGATTAACCGTGCTCCTTCATTGTTGTCTCTTCCACGTCATTAGGACTCGTTTTGCAAGTTTTGATGCTGGCTCCTTCATACACATTGCCTCATGTGAAAAGCATTTCCTAGAGCTACTATTACAAAGTATAAGAAACTTGGTGGCTTAAAACAACAGCAGCAGCCAGAAATTTATTCTCGCACAGTTCTGGAGGCAGAAGCCCTAATTTTTTTTTTTTTTTTTTAAAGATTTATTTATTATTTATTACATATCCCCCCCCCCTCTCTGCTTGCTCTTGCTGTGTGTCCATTCTT
>PVKH010008459.1:0-19470 GCA_004027955.1 Chaetophractus vellerosus | reverse complement strand
AAGACAGAGGCCAGATCTACAGGCACAGATATCATAGACATAAGCTCAGAAACCAGAGACAGAGGTTCAGGGTCAGAGCCAAGTGTGCAAGGGAAAATCCATAGGCCACTGAGATGATACCCAGGCAATTATGGGAAACAAATATTTTCTATGTATCAAGTTTGTCTCATAGCCTTTATGTCTATTGACTAATTTTCTCTCACAACAATCATACAAAATAGGCACAATTATAAAGTTTTCATACCTGAGAAAACCTTCCCACTCAGGGTTTAATTAATTTATTTGAAGAGACATGGATGGAAAGTGTCACAGGTGTACAAATAATAAATAGACACCTGAGGGGAAAGGGTCATTGGGAAATTTGCACATATTTATAAGTAGGATTAGAAAATTGTGGCTGGTCTTTAATGGGAAAAGAATGACAGAGATAATATTCTTTTAAAATTTTCTTCATTTTCAAAAGAAAAGGTAGAAAGGACCAAAGGCATAGAGATAGGCTTGTAAATGTACCATAAGGAGACCCTAATCAGAAAGGCCTATCCAGACAGAGGGTCCAGTAGGTAAGGAGGGAGAGTGACAGACAAGATTTCTGGAGGAGATTTTGAACCTGGGAAGGCCAGGGTTATATATTTATATCATATCTGGAGGATAATAACAGGGACCAGAGAATGGGAAGTAGAATTAAAAGGAATCGAAATAAGAAATTTTAAATAAAGGAGGCACACAGAAGAGGTAGTTGATGCATCAGGATATAAAATTCTCTGATCTAGGCTTTCATTTCCTCTTTTGGAGCCTGAAACTAACCATTAGAAGAAGCTAGAATTAACCTGCCAGGTGGTAAAAGACATGTTGTACAGTCAACCCAAAGCCAGGCTGAAGGCCAGCTAACAGATATGCGAAGGAAATTAAAGACAACTGAGCCTAGACCAGCCAGTAATCAGGGGACCTGCCAGATAACTGTAAACCAAGAGTTACCCCAGCTGAATCTGTATAGGCTGCCCATATTAATAGACTGCACAGCTAACCAAAAAACTCAACAGTTTAAGGTTTATGCTGTTGGGTTTGGGTCATGGTATCTTACATGTCAGTAGCTGATAAATTTTCTTCTTTTGAATTGCTATCCATTAGTACAGCACAATCTCCTCCCCCTGCCCTGTTTTATTTTTTGTCCTATCACTTAAAAATGACAAAGTATATATTTTACATATAAAAGTTTTTTCTCCTCAACTAAAATGATAGGAAGTATCTTTGCAACTGACAGTGTACCTGCTCAATAAATACTTCTTGAATAATTGAACAATGTGGATTCCTTAATATCAATGATTTAAAAATGCCTCTCATTACCAGCATTAAAGAGCAGTTATGTATGTCTGAGTTTTTCATGTATTCTTTTCAGGTTTTATGAGATATTTAGTGAAACAAAATTTCATCCACCAATGCATTTATGAAGCAATTTCAGAAATAATACAAGAATGTCTGGAGTATATCCACTTTTACACTGAGATTAATGTGTTAATTAAAGGTTGTCCAGGGCCGGCTCGATAGCCCAGTGGATAGGGCGCCGGCATACCACATGGGAGGCCCTGGGTTCGGTTCCCGGGGACCTCTCCTAGCAGGCAGACCGCCTTGGGAATGGCAGGCCACCATGGGCGGGCCGGAGCTGCCGTGGGCAGGGCAAGAAGCTGCCACGGACATGGCAAAAGCCGCCACGGGCAGGGCAGGTCGCCCGCGGATGGAGTGCAGCCAGCCACCTGTGAACTGAAAGCCGGCCGTGAACGGACGCAGAGACCGCCCACAAGTGGGGAAAGCCGCGCCTGCGCAGTGACCACTCTCGGCGCATCGCCACAGCGGGGGGAAGGGGAGATATGTAATAAAATAAATAAATCTTTAAAAAAAAATAAAAAATAAAGGTTGTCCAAAGTGTTCAGGTTACAGCAAAATTAAGAACCATGAATTCCTTCAGTGCCCAAGGGTGGATTAGAGAGAAAGTGGGCAATTGATGAACAAGTTCAGGAAGAAAATTGTCACATAAGTCTAGATGGATTAAGCTGAAGAATTAGAGACTTGTCTTTGAAAGAATGGGAAAGACTGAAAGAGATGGAGAAAAGAAAAAAGGTTTTACAAAATGAGGCAGGCTTTCAGTTATTCCATGAATATTTGATTAGAGACTGTTCTAGTTTGCCAGGCTATTGAAATGGTTTGGTTTATACAATAGGTTTGTATTAACTTAAAAATTTGCAATTTTGAGACTGAGAAAAATGTCTAAATCAAGTTATCATCAGGTAATGTTTTCTTCCTGGAGAACAGCTACCAGTGATCCTGGACTCCTCTGGCAAATAGTAAGGGTCACAGTGATGAGGTAGGAGAATAGAGAACCTGGGCAATGTGGAGAATCACATATCTAGAAACCTGGGGCAGGTGGCAAGTCACTTATCTAGAAACCTAGGGCAGTTGAAGAGTCACTTTTTTAGAGATCTGAGGCAGGTGGAAAGCCAGTTATCTAGAAATATCTATGTGCAGAACCACCAAAAACTGAAAATAGACTATGAAGTTTGTGGAAAAACACCTGCTTGCAAGACCTAGACGCCTAAGGTTATGCAAACAATAACTCAACTTATCTGGTAACCTACCCCTTGCCCAAGGACTCAAGATATCAGCTAACAACCCCTTGAGGTAGTTCTCTGTTTAGAAGCTACCCATGTGCTTCTCAGCACTTGCCTCACCCACTTGCTCCCTGCTTTCCTTCCTTTAACACTGTTCAATAAACCATCTTGTTACCTAGTTTGGTCTTCAAATTATTTCCTGACCCAAGCCATTGTAAGGGGCATCAAAAAGTAAAGAGCACTATAGCCCTGGGTAACAGACTAGCAGATCTAGTGGCATGGGGGGCAGCTGAAGAAACCACACCTGGCCCACTTATTCAGTGTAAGTGGAGGGAAAACACAGGAATGGGTAACTACTAACCCATTTACCAGGAAGCCTTTAGCTCCAACCAGATCACTTATCCTTAGTCCAGAGAATCTCATTACCTGAAAATCCCCAATACAGCCCAGAGGACCATGAGTCTGCCTGTAACTGGGGATTTGAGCTTCAGCCATCAGGATGGTATGTCAAAGTGGAAATGATTTTAGAAATTTCTATGCCAATGTCACTCAACAAATCATCAGGGCCCAGAAGTCTCTCATGCAGAACCAGAAACTCTGTTTGCTTCCTCAAGCCTCTAACAACCCCACAGCTTGTAATTCAGGCTGGCCCAACATGCCTAGTAAATTATCCACACCAGGGAGTCATGCAAAAGAAGTCTGCCTTAACTAAACCTATTCAATGGTGAGGAATGAATCCAGGGGAGGATTGGCAAATTGACATTACACAAATGCCTCTGAACCAAGGACATCTGTTCCATCTAGACATAGTGGATACATTCACTGGATGAGTAGAAGCATTCCTAACCACAACAGAAAGAGCTCAAGAAGTAGCAAGGGCACTGTTAAAAGAAATTATTCCCAGGTGTGGCCTCCCAATCACAACAAAGTAACAATGGCCCAGATTTCATCTCACAAATCATGCAAGCTGTGAATAAACCTTTGGATATCAAATAATTTTTGCATACTGCTTGGTGACATCAGTCATCAGGCAAAGTTGAGAGGGTCAACAATTTCTTAAGAAAATCTTAGCTAAAATGGCCCAGGAAACTCATCTCACTATGTGGACTTTACTGCCCAGGGCCCAACTTAGAATAAGAACCACCCCTCAGGCTTAAATTCAGCTTTCCACATATGAGCTCCTGTATGGCCATCCATTCCTCACTCATGACTTATTGCTCAACTCCAAAACTAATGCTACATTTAATTACTTGCAAGAGCTCAAATAGGTCCAAAAGGCACTCTGTGAGATGTAAATAAACATTCTCCAGCTCTGGCCTTACAAAATCATAGAAGCAGACAAGATCTTTCCAAGAAATCAAGCATATATAAAAACCTAGAGTTCAAGTCTTTGAATAAAAGAGGGAAACAGTAAAGACAAATGAGTTCATAGGACTAAGAGACTTCAAAGTGAGTCCGGAGGTCAACCCAGAGGTAACACTTATGCAAATCCCAGTAGGACCTCCTAGGCTTCCAATATAGATAGCACTCCAAACAGATGGCCTCCTGAGGGCTTTGGAGATATCCAGGTCCTATATCAGGGAAGATATCCCCAGAGTTTGGTGCCTTACTAGTGGGCCCTAATTTGGAATCCTTCCTCCTGACAGTGACAGAGTCTGACCGAAATATGTCTTCACTGCACATGGTCCATCTGTCTCTTCTATTCAAACCTATATTTGATGCCAGAGTTTTAGGTGTACTTCCATAGACCAGAGACTATGGGCTGTCCATGTGCCAACTGGGTTCAGAGACTCTGTGGACCTGCAACTCCTACGCTAGAACTCAATGGGCTCATCCAGGACACCTAGTTGGGAGTTGATGATGGACGACGGCTATGCTGAGGAATGGAGAGAGCCTGCAGCTTCAGGCAGGATAATCTCTTCCATCGTATCCATGGGATATAAGCCCTCTCTCACTTGGTGGTGGAGGGAACATCACCATCCCAGACTCCTCGGGATTGGGGAAAGAACTATGGACTAGAATGGACTTGTTGGTGTCCTGCTATAGACTTCTGATACATGCAATGGAAGAAATTGCAAAATTATGTGGAGCCAGGGTCACTGGACACTTTGGGAGCAGGGAGAGGGAAGGGCAATTGTAATGTGGGTTTTTTTTTGGGACATGGGAATTGTCATGGGGGATGTTGCAATGGAGGATGTAGGCCATTTTGTATCATCATGTATCATTCGGAACTGTGTGGGAGAGAGGGTCATCTACAGTCTGAACTGTGATCTATGCTTGATGGCAAAGCCCCAAAATGTGTATATCTATCACAGGCATTATGCCACACTGATGAAGGATGTGTATGTGGGTGGTTGTGGGAGGTGTGGAGGGGTGGCATATGGGTACTCCTGGAATTTCTGTGTAGCATTTATGTAATCAATCTATCCTAAAAATACATATAGATATATAAAAAATAAAATAAATAAAATCAATAAAGTACATTCTGAGCACTGACTCAGAATGATTAATGGTAGGGCATATTCTAGTAAAATTGCTGGGGTTTAAAGAAAGAAAAATCCTTTCTGCCTCAAGAATAAAACAAGTGGTCTAATGGAAAGAAAAAAAATCTACTGATGTGCATTAACTGGCAAACCTTCATGACCTTTATACTGGGGCTCAAGTAACAGTTAACAAGGATTCTGTTAAAGTTAAACAATGTGTCCCTATGGTTTTAGGAAATTACTGAACAAGAAAAAAGTGGACAAAAGTATGACTTACTATAAGTAGCCAAATTGCCCCATGATCACAGCACCATTTCCCTAAAATATCCTTTAATGGGCCTGTACACTTTAACCCAAAATGTAATAAATTAAAATTAAATCTTTAGCACTTACAAATTGGTTTGACAAAATGTGGCCCCATGGACTAACTTCCTCCACCCCTTTCCACTTAAAATAATTAATACAGTCCAATGTAAATCAAAACAGGATCTTTAAGGATTGAAACTATACCTATTTAAAGAAGGAATAATTATCCCCACTGTTTCTCCCTTTAAAAGTCTAATTTGACCTGTTCTTAATCTTAGAAAGAATGACTGGTGCCTTATGGTGAATCACCACAATCTTAATGCTGTGTTCCCACCCACCAAGGCCTTTGTATCCAAGATATTGAAATTTATGATGCCATCCAAGCAACAACCAGTAAATATTTTTCTATTAAAAAAAAAAAAAAGAAAACTAGAATTCATCCCACCCAAATGGAGCACTGGACCCAGTATGTAAAGACCCCATGATGTCCTCCTAGCAACCCCAAATGCTGTAAAAGTTGCTAACCATAAAAGTTGTATTCATATTTCCAGAGTCAAGCCAGCACCTGCCCCATCCTCAGAAGATTGGGAAGATCAAACATCCAACACCTGTGAGTCAAGAGAGGACCTAAAATACCTATTCAGAAGAGTCCAGCCACCTTATGTAGAATCTTCAAAAGAACAAAAGCTAAGTATCAGATAGTACTTGACTCAAAACCATAACCTACAACAGCCCCTATTGGGATTGTCTCCTGCTTATCATCAATATTGTATCTGCTTTAATAACCCTTCCTTTTTAGATACCATTGTTTACAAAAACCTAAATGGCACTAATTATGACCCCCACACCTTCTACTCCTAATTCTTAAGGTTCAAATAGCAACAGGAACCATCCCACTGCAATCTATAGTTCAGCATGCATTTCACAAACTTAGACCTTAGTAATTGTTGGCTGGACATACACCAGTACCTCAAAACCATTTTCTGGTTAGTCAAGAATAAATATTTGGGACTCGCCAATCTTAAACTCCACCACATAATTGTATAACAAGCACAACTGAGGTATTACCAGTGGGATGCCCTAAATAACTTCTCTGAAGTACTCCCATTTTTTCCAAACTAAGCACCTAATGGCAATATCCTGCCCATTTCAGTTACAAAATAGTGTGACAATAAATTAGGAGCCCAAGGGCACCCCAACTGCTGTGACATGATAACCATGTACACAAAGGGAGCTTACTTTATGGAAGCCATCCTTGATGAATCTGAAGTCTTCATTCTAAGCCAATATCATATAAACTGTTCTGCAGGAACTCAATACTTCCAGAATAGTCCCAAGTGTAAGTTTGTCTTAAAACCACAACCTTAAATGGCCAGTGTTGTCTCATGAACAGTTTTGTGAGTGGAAACAGTAGATTCATTTGGGAGCAAAGGAATGCAGGGGAAGGGAGATGAGGGACTGTCCTATTTGGGAAAGAGGGGAACAATTCAAAACCTGGAAAAACATCCCTTCTCACCACCATCACTGCAGCTAGGATGGACCTGTCAAGAATTTGGCTTCTAACACCAACCAGTCAAATCTACATGTGGACAGGGACAGGGAAACCAAACACCTGGTTGCATTACCTCAATTTACGGCCATATAGCCACCATCTCCTTCTCTGCTACTCTGGGGGCAAAAGAGGGTCTATTCTTTCTCTGCTAGACCTCTATATAAATAACTCTCCCTGCTAATTGAACAGGACTGTGCTCCTTAGTCTTCTTAACCCAAAAATATACTTCCTCAATGATTCAGAATCTGTCCCTCTCCTGGCCTATTACACTTTCCAGTCCCACCAGAAGAGGGTTCCTCTCCCAGTTCTTATCCCTATCTTCATCTCATTAATGGGAGCCAGAACACAACAATAAGCCATGCATTCCATCATAACTTCTCTAGGGAACTTGCAAAAGGACTCAAAACTACAGCCAAGAGCACCATATTGCTAAATCAGCAGGTGGATTCCCCAGATGCTATAGACCTTCAAAATTTTTTTTTAAAGATTTATTTATTTTATTACATATCTCCCCCCCCCCGCGGTGACGCGCCGAGAGTGGTCACTGCGCAGGCGCGGCTTTCCCCACTTGTGGGCGGTCTCTGCATCTGTTCACTGCCGGCGCTTGATTCAGTTCATGGGTGGCTGGCTGCGCTCCATTCGCGGGCGACCTGCCCTGCCCGTGGCGGCTCTTGCCCTGTCCATGGCAGCATCTTGCCCTGCCCACGGCGGCTCCGGCCCGCCCATGGTGGCCTGCCATTCCCAAGGCGGTCTGCCCGCTAGGAGAGGTCCCCGGAAATCGAACCCAGGGCCTCCCATGTGGTATGCCGGCGCCCTATCCACTGGGCTATCGAGCCGGCCCCCTAGACCTTCAAAATTGATGAGCTCTTGATTTGCTAACTGGAGGAGCATGTATGTTCCTAAGGAAGAATGTTATTTTTATATCAATCAGCATCACAAATCCTAAATGATATCTGAAGCCTAACAGATCAAGCCAACTTCCACAAGGAGGTGGCTAAAAACCTGGAGTCCCTCTTTGGCTTTTCCTGGCCAACTATTTGGTCATTTCTTGTGCCACTCTTAATTCTCCTAGGCTTAATACTCCTTGTATTGACCTTTCCCCTTTTCATCCTACAGTGCCTTCAGTCCTTTGTCTGTCAGCAGTTACAAACAGTGTAATCATCTCTTGCTGGTCCAGGGAGATGCCCTTCTTCAGCCCCACACAACTAGATGCCCCAATGACCCTGTAGTAGGGACTCCACATAGTGCAACTCAAATTAGGCAGGAAAAGAGCCTCAGTTGGCCGAAAGCAGTTAACAAAAGATGAGACCTCCAGTCCATTTCTTCCCAAAGACATGTTGAGTTGCACATCAGAGAACTGGGGATTGATGTAGGAGAATAGGGAATATGGGGCCGGTGGAGACTCACTTATCTAGACGCCTGGAGCAGGTAGAGAGACACTTATCTAGAAACCTGGGGCAGGTGGAAAGTCACTTATTTAAAGACAATAATTTGTGGAAAGACCAGCAACCAACACAGGTTAAAAGTTTTGGAGAAAGACAACTGCTTGGAAGAGTTATAAGCCTAAGGTTACCCAAACAATGGTCAACTTATCTAGTAACTTGCCCCTTGACCAAGGACTTATGTCAATGAACAACCCCTCCAGGAAGCTCTTCACATGGAGGCTACTTGTGTGCTTCTCAACACACACTCCACCCACATAGTCCCACTTTCATTCCTTTAACAAAGTTTAATAAACTGAACTGTTGCTTACTTCAGTCCCTGAATTCTTTCCTGCAAAGGAACAAGAACCCTCTCCATCAACAGTGGCATCTACTTGTCTCTTCCTTCTCATTCATGTTTTGTGGCTTTCAGATTTTTGCTGCCATGGCTTTCTCTTCTTTGTCTGAATGTCATTCTCTTATAAAAGACTCAATAACAGGACTGACACCCACAGTGGGCCAGGCATTAACAGAAATAACCTACTCAAGAGGTTACAACCAGAGAATGGATTAACTTTTTTTTGTTGTTACATATCCCCCCCTTTCTGCTTGCTCTTGCTATGTGTTCATTTTTGTGTTCTTCTACGTCTGGTTTTTGTCTCCCCCCGTTGCAGCAATGCGCTGAGTCGGCCCACCGCGTAGGCGGCTTGTCCCGCTCATGGGTGGCTCTGCTCCGTTTCACAGGCAGCTCGGCTACATTTTTCGTGGGTGGCTTGGCTCTGTTTGTGGGCAACTTGTCCTGCCCATGGTGGCTTTGCCCTGCCCATCGCTGCTTTTTTGCTCTACCCACGGCAGCTTTTCCCCACCCACAGCAGCTTGCCCCCTCAAGGAGGTCTGCCCGCTTGGATAGGTCCCCGGGAACCAAACCCGGGGCCTCCCATGTGGTGTACCAGCCCCCTATCCACTGGGCTACAGCCAGTCCCTGGATTAACTTTAAAATCATAATTTCCTGAGGTCCATGCTGTTTCACATCATCAAATCTACATATATTCCTTTTTGCTTTATTTTTTGTTTTTTTTTACACAGATGAAACATACAATATTTGGCAATATTGTAAAGACTAAACTTGTATATGTGTCATTTCAAACATATGGGAATATGTTGGAGTATACCCAGAACATATAACTATATGTAAACTTTGAACTTTGGTGAGTTTTATGCTTCATCCATTTTTTAAGAGAACTCTAGAAACAGGATGACAATCAGAGGAACATGAAACATGATGGAAAAATTTATGTCCAATTTAAGATCAACATATTTCATTCAATCAGCATCATCCCCTGTAACATAAGCATCCTTCAATAAGCCTGTATATTAAATGTATTCAGAATTATTATATGACACCAATAAGAAATGAAAATAGTTACCTAATAGAAAAAAATAAGGTAGAGGTAAATCAAATCACTTTATGTGACAATGAACAGAGAGACTTGGTTGGAAAAATGATTCCACTTAAAGAAAGAACAGGGGAGCTGGCTGTAGCCCAATTGGTAGGGCACCGGTTTACCATATAGGAGGCCCTGGGTACGGTTCCTGGGGCCTCCTTGAGTGGGCAAACTGCCTTGAGAAGGCAAGCCCTCACAGGCAGGGCAAGCCCCCGGAGCAGGCAGGCCACCATGCAGTGAGCTGACTCGGTGGGTGGCTACAGCATGGGGAGACAAGCAGACACAGAAGAATGCAAAAATGAACACAGCAAGAACAAGCAGAAAGGGGGGATATGTAATAAATAAAAAAATAAATCTTAAAAACAGTAAAAGAATAAAGGAGGAAAGTGACCTTCCATGGGGGATGTTCTGAATATGAAGGATAAAGGATTTAATCATGGGAGATCCAGAGTTGGAAGATGATGAAGGTGAAGAAAGAAAATTGAAGGAATAAGAAATCAAGATGGCAAGTTATTCAGCCTTAAGGAGGCTCACTGAAGAGAGATCAATCCATCAGGGTGTAAAGCTTATTGGACTCTCACCTACAGGGTAAGAGTAAGAAATTTATTGACCCCATAATTTGATCTGCTCACGAAAAACATGCAGAATTCTATGGTACAATATCCTAGAATATGCAGCTTCTCAGACAGATGGAGGAAGCAGAGTTCAGGTCTGTATGAGGAGGAAGCAGCTGGTGCTGCAGAACTCACTGCCCAACAGCTCTGGGGAAGAGGTTTGTGTTCGAGGCTGAAGCACTTTGGGAGGAGTATTATAATAATGCTGACAATAATAATCTGCCACGTCTTCAGCCTGGAGCCTGCTGATGGTAAACATGAAATCTGTCCCAGACACAGTTCCACTGAATTGATCAGGGACTCCAGATGCCCAGGTAATTGCAGCATAGATGAGCAGTTTAGGAGCCAGCCAGTGCTGGGACCATGCAAAGTAGTTGCTAACACACTGGCTGGACTTGCACTTGAGGGTGATGTTCTCTTCTAGAGTCCCAGCCATGGAGCCTGGAGACTTGGTCTTCACAATGTCCCCACTGGCACCTGCAACCAGAAAAAATCATATTGAACCACAAATATAGTAAAAAATGTATCTAAAAGTAAGTTTCCTTATTTATCATATATAATCTGATCTGTATTAGGTGAAATGGTTTATTTACTCTGCATAGTGAACACATTGGAAAACTCTTCTAAAATTCTCACCTGAAACCCAGAGCCCCATAAGGATGAGGTGTTTGTTTGCTCACCGGTCTGGTGCACTCAGGACCCATCTCCAGGGAAACTGCATTACTATAGCGCTGAGCAGACAACTAAGTCCCTGAGGATCCAATGCAAATCATTAGAGAGTATAAAGGCAAACGTACCTGTGCAGTGAGTTGTAAAGATAAATAATGGAAGGAATTATTCCATTCCAATTCCATTATGGAAAAGACCCAGAAATCAACTTAAGACTACTTTTCAAGTAAATTTAGGGAAATTGCCAATTTTAAACTATTTTTATTAATAATTGTACTCTACCAAATCACTTACAACCATCTTGAAAACATAAATTAATTATATACATCTGTAACAGGATAATTTAAGAATTTAATTGAATCATATAAATATGGTGTGAAATTCTATGTTTAATACATTTATATCATTGGATACATTAAGAGGTAGTGCACAAATTGTATATCTCTCAGTCTATTCTGAATTTTAAATAGATATGTGAAGCTCCAATTGGACATCAAAAAGGCACCTCAGTGTATCCAAAGCCACATCTCTGTATTGCCCTCAACACAGATACTATCTCCAGAAATGTCACCAGATACTTACAACTCACCATTAGCACTGTCCTTTAAGTTCATCACTTTCTAAAACCATGAATGAAGTCATTAGCAAATCTAAAGCGTAACACCTCCACCTAGTGGTATAAGGTAAAATGGCTTCAACACCCAAGGTCGGATAGAGCAGGTTCTTCATTTATTCCTACTAAAATTGAACGATATTTACAGAATTATGAAAAAAAAATTCATGGACACTTCTAGACATAGGTCATTAAATTTTGAAAAAGTAAAACAATCTCTGGACTTCATAAATGATTCGTTTTAATGGGAGGGTCAGACAATAAATAAATAACATTCTTGCAATCACTACTAACATGCTTCTCTGAGATTTCCTCCCCTGTAGCAATGCTATTACTCAGGAAAGGTAGGGCAATGTGAATATAGGTCCATTTCATGGTCAACCTTCTGCATGAACAGTCAGAGGAAAAGAGAAAATTTGGGACAGTTCAACAATTTTATAGATAAAAGATTCTTCTCACCTTAGTTTAACATTTTCTGCTAAGAAACTTCCCTAATGCCCCTAAGAGGTTATCCTTGATGTAGAGAGTCTTAAGGCATGTATTGTTCCAATTCTGATTAATAGTGAGCTCATTTTTCAGTAGTTTGTCTCCTTAAGAGCCCATTACCTTAGGAGAGGGTCCCCTTACCAAGAATTTAGGATGTTTCTTCAGGTAACCACATCATCAGGGAAGGCATTCCTTTTCATCAACAATCCACCCTCTTCTTGGTCCACCATGTGTTTGGGTTTAGAAGGTGCTAATAATATCTTCAGATTTGCTCTGTACCCCTATGTCATTTCCCCTGTTCTTATATGAAGTTACACTTCATTTATATACAAAAGTGAACTTATTTGACTGTAATTTCTACTACCTAATTGATAAGTTTCTTGCAAAATACAATAGAATCCCTTCCCATGTTTCCACACATTCAAAAATTTAAAGTAGTCATGGATGACATGATGATTAAACAGGATGTGTCATGCAGAGTAATTTGCCCAGAATGGTCCACGTGAAATGTTGCATAAGGAAATGTCCCCTTTCAGTAGGTGACATTTGGCTTCATGCATGAACAGAGGAGAGGGCTGGCATTCAAAGGTCAGGGAAGAGCACTTCAGGAAATGAACAAGATCTGGGAAAAGATGGTCCTAGATGTTTAAGGAAGACTACTGAAACTGTGTGCAAAATCAGACAGGGGCCTCATCCAAGGAGAAGATTAATTAGATGAAAGTTTGTGGTTTAGACTAAGTGTTATGAGAATCCATGGAACAAGAGTGAGAATTAATTTTTTATTTACCACATACTTTATAGACCATTTTACTAGGAATAATACTCCGAGGATGCAGAAAGTGTGGAAGTCATTATTGTTTCAGTACCAGCTGGGAAACTAGCTCTTCTATCCTCTCCTTCTGTGGAATCATATAATGATTTTTAAAAGTAAAATTTTCCATACATTCCCAATGAAGGCCCAATCAATCTCTGATAAATGATTTTTAAAAAGATATTGTGGTAACTAGAATTCTAAAAAGCCCTGAAGACTCTTGCCCCCTGGCATATGCACACCTTTTCTCATCTGTTGAAACACCAATTCAGATTGAGCTGTGAAATGAATTAGCATATATCATTAAATCTGTTGACTGTAAGAAGGGGTGTGCATTGAATTATGCTGTACTTTTCAGAGACACAGAGCACAGTGAGATTCATAGATAAGTATGATTTGAAATGGAAGAAAATATCTGAGGTTGGCTGTGGAGATCGAGGGGGCCCTGTGGCAAGGAATGTGGGCATGATTGAGGAGGCAAGAGCTGACTGCCAGCAATGACATAGATTCTCAGCACTACCACCTAAGGAACTGATTCTGCCAAACCCCATGAGCTTGGAAGAGAAATGCATGCTCTGGAGTGAATGTCACCCTTAACTCCTTGATTTTACCCTAGTAGGAACCTTGGAAGAGAACCATCCACACTGTACTCAGACTCCAGATCTACAAAATTCTGACATAATAAATCACTAATTAGATATGAAATGATAGAAAATTAATATGTATACATGTATATGTGTATATGAATGTAAACGGACTACCTGATAAAAGGAAACTTATAAAACCAGATAGAATAATTATCATCCCATTTAGCTCATCACCGAATGTGGCTGAGTCCTCTCTCTTCTAGTGCAATGTGGTTTGCTTTGTGCCCCTTCTACCCCCAAATGATTTCCTGACCTGTGACCACATCCACAGGTTCAGGGCTGAATACTGTGGTATGAAAATACAAATAAGAACAGAACTAGCTTTGAAGAGGGTCAGTATCTGTCCCCTCTGGTTTCCATGGCCATGTTCTCTGACAATTGAAGAATTTCTTGGTAAGAGAAAGCAGTGACCTGGGGACATCCTAAGTCGACCTGAACCATGCTGCTGCATGCACCTTTGCTTAAGGGCCCAGAAGCTTTCAGTTTCCTAAATGTGGATCACTCCTTCCACATGGGACAACATGGAAATGCTGTTATTTTGTCTTTAAGGAATGAACTGTCTTATTCTTCTGTTTCTTTCAGAATTTATGATTCTAAGTGTTTGATTTAATAATTTATACTCCTGTTGTTCAAATGGCAAAAAATACCTTAATTAATTATAGATAAAATCACTTTGGCAAGTATATTTGCTTGGCCCAGCTCACATTACACCTTGCCCTTAGCTGGGAGCACTCAACACTAGTGCTCTATTGCAGACATAAAATCAGGCTGAATGATCTCTAAGGCTGATTCCCATGCTGGCAGATTTAACATGCTTCAGGATTCTCAAGTAATTCTACACCATGTATGGAATTCTTGTTCCCCATATAGATACAGAGCCTAAATGAATGTGCTAAGTTAGTTAGGGCATGAATGAATGAGGTAATGAGTTAGCAAATTATTAAAGGAAAGACAAAATTAATCTTGAATTTTGAAATAATGAGATTTGTTGACAAATTCAGATATTGATGTACAGAATAATGCATTATGGAATTTCTTTAAAATATAAACATTGCATTACAGTGACAATGATATTATTCTGTAAAGGTAACACAATGTTCCTGCAACAAAGTCATGGATACCAAAGGCAATATGTTGACCAGAATTGGATCCTGTGCTGGAAAATATTAGTGGAGAAGATGCTTAAATTCAAATAACATCTGGAGGTTTAATTATTATAGATATATAAATGCACCATGGTTACAGGAAATGTTATCATTTGGGGAAACTGGCATATAGCAAATGGAAATTCTGTATTACCTCTGCAGATTTCTGTGAATCTAAAATAATTAAAAAATGAATTTTATTTAAAAAACACACAGTTAGTTGTGTTTGTAAAGCTGATTGTTCACTGGATGGATCATGCTTATTTGACACCTAATTTTCCTTTGCTCATTCCAAACACTCTTATTGCACAGCAGCCTTCTTCAAACCAAAGTATTTGGGCCACTAGTGTATACAAAGTTTCTCCCAGAGATTCCTGGGCATAAATGACATAAAGGGAATTAACATCTAGCCCTTAATGTTCTGCTAAAATAGTTTACAAAAGGTTATCTGTCTAAGAATAGTCAAGTTATTCTGATATATTCACATACCATATTATCTCCCCAAAGTGTATAATCAAAGGCTTTGAGTATAATAACAATGTTGTTCTTTAACTTTCTAAGGAGAAAGCTACCACTCATCTTGGGAATTTCCTACAGCATCGAACAAAGAAATTTTTATATCTCACACCAGGATCAACATTGAGAAAGTATGTGATTTGATTCTAAAAAACAGTCAACAATTCCTTCACAAATCCTGTGGTCTCCAAAGTGTCATCAACAAAATTGAAGGAACACCTAATCTGTCAGCCCAAGTATTTCAAAATGCTATAATGGAATTTCAGAATGAACTCTTTACTGGAGCTCATATTTTTAATTATATCAATTCCTGCCTTGCTTTCAATCTTCACAAACGTTTTTTTCCTAATTGCAATTCACTGAAAAATGAAAAGATGACATTTGTGGCACACCATTGAATAAATGGATTAAAAATATCGCACTGAACAAATCCATTTTATTGATAGATATCAATATATCTGACAATTCATCCAAAGTGTACAATCAATGGCATTTGGTGTAATCACATAGCTGTGTGGTCATCACTTCAATCATTATTAGAGCATTTTCATTATTTCAATAAAAATAATTATTAAACCAGATATCAGAAAAACAAACAAACAAGAAAATTCCTCACCTCTCAATCCCTCTATGTTTCCCCTGTAGTACACAGCTGCTATTTCTGGCTATTCTTGCACAATTATTTATTTGCTTATTAAGCCATTTCTTTGGGATATATTCACATACCATATTATCTCCCCAAAGTGTATAATCAAAGGCTTTGAGTATAATAACAATGTTGTACATTCGTCATCTCAAAAATTTAAGAACAATTTCATTTATCCAAAGAGAAAGACTACACACCCCTTTCCATTCCTTTCTCAACCCTACATAACCCTGAATCTACATTCATCTTTATAAATTGATTATATTTACATTTTATATAATGGAATCATACAATACGTAGTACTCTGTGTCTGGTCTCCTTCACTTAGTATAATGATTTTTGTGTCTGATATTAACATTTTGTAGTAAGAACATATGTTTGTTCAGTAGCAAAAAAAGGTCTTATATATGCAATTTTACCATATTCAGATTTAACATAATATATTTAGTTCATAATAACACTATCATACAGTATTTGTCATTTTGTATCTGGTTTGCTTCACAAAACATAATGTCCTCCAGGTTCATCCATGTTTTCATATTTTTCACAACTTCATTTCTTCTTACTGCTGCATAATATTCCATTGTGTGTATATACCACCATTTGTTTATCCATTCATCAGTTAATGGACATATGGGTTGTTTCCAACTTTTGGCTATCGTGAATAACTCTGCTATGAACATCGTTGTACAGATGTCTATTCGTGTCACTGCTATCATTTCTTTTGGGTATATACCTAGCAATGTTATTGCTGGGTCCCATGGCAAGTATCTATTCAACCTCCTTAGGAACTGCCAAACAGTCCACCACAGTGGCTGTACCATTCCACAGTCCCAGGAACAATGAATAAGCATTCCTATCTTACCACATCCTCTCCACAATTTACAATCTTCAGGCTTTTTAATGTCTCATTGTATTCTGATTGGCATTCCCTTAATAGCTAGTGATGTTGAACACATTTTCATGTGTTTCTTCACCATTTGTGTTTCTTCTTTAGACAGTTGTCTTTTCAAGTCTTTCTCCCATTTTTTCACCAGAGAGTTTGTCCTTTTATTGGTGAGTTCTGTGATCTCCTTATATATCATGGATATTAAACTCTTATCACATCTGGCATAGTCAAATATTTTTCTCCCATTGCATCAGCTGCCTATAGTATTTGCACTAAATTTGAAGGAATTTCTTAAACAAAGTTCATAATGAATGTTCATTACCACTTAGGTTGAATTATGTACATCTTCAAAGGCTGAAAATTTTTTGAAAACGAACACATAAGAGGCAGTAATGAGAAAAGGTGTATATTGAATTATTTCATTTTTCTTTGACATCTACATACATAAAATTTCCTATTCCGTTATTCTGTGTGTATCTGTGTGTGTGCCTGAGTGTTTGTGTGTGTACAAATATGCAATATTTGAGTGTGTAGGGACACCATTCATCTGGGTGGCTGAAAAACAAAAGATTTTATTGCCTCACATTTCTGAAGGCTGGAAAACATACACCAGGACACTGGCAGGGCTGTGCACTATCTGCTTTCTCTAGAAAGAACCTATTCCATGACAGTCTCCTAGTTCTGGGGGTGGCAGCATAATTCCAATCTGCTTATCCATGTTCACTTTGCTTTGTCCCTTGTGGCATTGCCTGTAAAATTTCCCCCTTATAAAGACACGGAGCATATTGGATAAGGACCTCATCAGCTCCAGAGTGACCTCACCTTAATTTAACTAATCCAGTCTTCAGTGAACCCAGTTCCAACTAAGGGCTTATACTGAGATACTGGAGCTAAGTTAGGGGTTCAACATATATTCTGGGTACACATAAGTAACTAGTTAATCTATAACATTTTAAATTTTTGTCATTGCAGTTTCACATTCAATCAAGAGAATGTCACACTGGATTTTAGATATAATTATAAACATTTGTGAACCTTGATCAATTTCTTATTGCCACTCCCTAGATTTCACAGTTTGTTGGTAAGATTATTTTACCATAATTGACAGTTGGGTTTTAACTGAATTTGTTTTAAAACAATGACAAAAATAAAGTAGTCATCTTTGATATTGAAGGATTTAACTGAATTAACAATAGTATTCACTATAATATCAGCTATTGCACTACCACCAGAATGAATTTCAAACTTTTTTGCAGTATTCTAAGTTGTATTATAGAAATTAACTGATTTTTGTTTGAAGGATGAATTACTGATATAAAACTGGTGTCATTTGTCTGTGTACAAAATTCTTCTTCCTTTATGGAGCAAGCATAAAGATATCACTTCAATTTTCTCTACAGGGAAACAAAATTATTTTATAAGAACACTTAATTTATCTAAATGAAAGCTCATATAGTGCCACATAAGTGAACTTTCAACAGCTACACATTGTAAATTTGTCAAGCCCCATATACTCATAAAATAAACCTTTGCATATGAATTGAATGCCTAAGTTGTTTAACAGAATCATGTCTTCTTGATTTCATGTGGTCAGCTCTCATGGCATACAGTAAATATCAGTAAACTTTTTTGCATGTTTCATATTTAATATTTTCTAATGGTTGAGAAAAAAATCAATAGTTGTTTGTGAAACATGAACTTTCATTTTTTATGTCATTGCTCCTAAAAAAGTTTCTCATGAAGAAAAATCAACTATTACCAAACAATTAAATAAAGTCACAAATGTACACAATGAACTCAATGAGAAAACCACTGTAGCAAGAATCTTTGCGCTGTCCTCTATTTTCTCTTTAGCAGGACTGCTGAGCTTCTATTACCCAGAAATATTTTACATATAACTAATTTGTAATTCCCTACATTTTCCTTTATCCCCAAAGATATAGATTTAATTGTATCCTACAAATTTATATGTTCAAATCCTAACAGCAGTTCCCTGAATGTTGAGATGAGTCTAAAAAGGACTAGGATGGGGAGCTGGCTGTATAGCCCAGCTGGTAGGGCACTGGTTTACCACAAGGGAGGCCTCAGGTTCATTCCCCAGGCCTCCTCTAATGGACAGACCACCTGGAGAAGGAAAGCCAATGTGGGCAGGGCATGCTGCCGTGGGCAGGACACACTGTCGCAGGCAAAAAGGCAAGCCCCCATGGGCAAAAAGGCAAGCCTCCTTGAGCAAGGGCGAGCCCCCATGAGCAGGCGGGCCGCCGCACCCATGAGCTGACTTGGCAGGTCTCCCCAGCAGGGGGAGACAAGCAGACACAGAGGAAAGCAGAGAAAAAAAAACACAGCAAGAACAGTAAAAGGGGGGATGTATAATAAATAAAAATAAATCTTTAAAAAAATAAAAAATAAAAAATAAAAAGGACTAGGATGGGCCCTGATCCAATATTCCTGGTTACCTTCTAAGAAGAGGAAATTGAACACAGACGGACAGACAGAGGGGGCACACCATGTGACCAGTGTGGCAGAGAATACCGTAGACTTGCAGGAACACAATTCCAGCAGTGAAGACAGAGTCATGGAAACCATTATCCCCTATAAATTTAAGGGGTAACATGGATGGATCT